>JBBPCS010001619.1:0-14763 GCA_037974645.1 Hollardia meadi
GGTCAGTAGTTACGAGGCGTCTATGTTTAAGGCTTTTATTGTGAAGGGTAAGAACAGAAGGAGTTAATGTGTGATGCGATCACATACACGGTCCAGCCATATACTAGGTTTCCCCTAGTCTTGTTTTAATTGCTTCACGATCATAACTTTTCATCTGATGTACCCATTTTCTGAGCCGCAAGAACTTTGAGGAAATTGCTAATATGCTATTCGGTTTGTATTCACATTCATGGAAGTTAACACCATCTCTTTTGGAGTAAATCTTGCTTTTTGTTACTTTGTTACTTACTTGTTACACCTTCAATTAAATTTTATTAAACACCTTACTGTAGGCTATAGCCCCGACGGCATGTTTTATGTAAAATGCTTTGATTATTTTATTAGTATTATTATTTTCACATTTTATTTATTCATTTAAAAAGCTTAATTTGGAAATCTAGTCTGATTTTGTTTTGGTCATCTACGGTTGACTAGGCAAGGTTGTTTAAAATTAATTCATGTATTGGCTAAAAAAGAATCACTTGAATTACTTTAATCTAATTTGATGACTGTATTAATCATCGGAAAGAACTTAATTGTGTCCACATTTAGCAAAACTCGTAGTCACTTGTCCATTTCAAGCTCTGTCTGACACTTCATGCATGTTCATTACATAAAATTGTGGTCACAAGAAATGTAGTCAAGGAAATATAAAACCACAGACATTTAAAAAAAAAAAAAAGTAAACTTGATGCAAATATCATGTTGATATCGTTGCCCCTACTTACTGTGGCTTTGAACACCTATCAATGCCTCATCTCCATTTGTCTTTTATTTCTGGCTCCTGATGGAACTGCTGAGAGCCACGTGGTACATTATATAACTTATTTACATGTTCAATCTGTCTCTCGCTTTTTCCTGATAAACTCTTGGTGCACCTTTGTCTACCCTAAACAGCATAAAAACATACTTCCTAATACTTAAAAAAATGATGATAGATGCAAAACATGCTGGATAATGCATGTACATGCAGGTTGTGTTCTATTCTGCGCTTGGCAAGGGTCAAGTGCACCCACTGGCATTAAAATGCAGCAGGGGAACAGCTGGAAACAGAATTACTGAAGTTCATGATGCAGTATAGACACCAGGCAATCCTTTACAGCAGACCTGGGCATTATACAGCCCGCGAGCCAGAACCGGAATCAAATGAAACGCCTAAATTGGCTTTTATTTTTAAATGCTTGTGTGTCGTGAGTGTGCTTCTTCCTGTCACACTTGACATTGACGTGAGTAATGTTTGAACGACATCTGCTGTCGCAGCACTGCGACAGCCGGCAGAGGCACGTCAGTTCATGTGATGATGGAGCTACATTTGAAGTCACCTGCTGCAGAAAATGAGTGCTAAAAAGCGAAAGGTTGATACCGAATGCAGAGCATTTTATAAGTCATGGACAGCTACGTATATTTTTTACTGTCTGGCGGGAAAGTTGTGTGCTTAGTTTGCAATGAACACGTGGCCGTATTCAAAGACTACAACTTGAGCCACCACTTCGAGACAAAACGTGGATAAATACAAAAATCTGTCTGAGGATGAGAAGGTGAGGACAGCCGAGGGATTGCTAGCTAAGCTACAAAAGCAACAAGGACTTTTTACACAGCTTCATACAGCGATGGAAGGAAATGTAAAAACCAGATATGTTTTGGCCCACAAAACTACCAAAAGGAGCAAGCCATTTTCTGAGGGGGAATTTATCAAAGAGTGCCTGGTGGACTCATGGCAATAATCTGCCTGGAGAAGACAGTCTTTTCAAAATCTGTCCCTCTCAAGGCGAACGGTTACAAGGCGGGTTGAGGACATTGCAGGGAATTTGGAGCTGCACCTGAAAAGCAAGACGGACAATTTCAACTTCTTCTCCTTGGCCCGGGATGAGAGCAGTGATGTGCGCAGCACAGCCCAGCTACTTATCTTCATAAAAGGAATAACCAAAGACTTCACGGAGGAACTGGCTTCCATGCAGTCAATGAAAGGGACAACAAGCAGCAATGATCTGTTTGCATAGGGAAATACTGTACATGCATTCAAAAGTTAGGTCTACAGTGGGAAAAGTTAGTCAGTGTTAAAACTGACGGATGTCCTAATTTAACCGGGAAAAATATTGGCCTTTTGAAGAGGATGCAGGATAAAGTGACTGAGATAAATCCAGAACAGAAACTATTATTTTTGCATTGCATTACTCATCAGGAGGTGCTTTGCAAGTCAGTACTGAAAATAAACCATGTGGTTGATGCTGTGACCAAAGCTGCAAACTTCATCAGGGCAAGAGCATTAAATCACAGGCAATTTGTTGCGCTGTTGGAGGAGCATGAGACTGAACACGCTGATCTGGGTTATCTACAGTAGGTTAAAAGATTCCTGCATGGAGTTCAATTTTCTTAATAAGACGATGTTTGGAGTGATTTTAATCATTTAATCTAGTGACAAAATTAAAGGTTACGGCATGACAAAATGTGTTTGGCCCCGTCAACAATCTGGGTTTTCCACTTGGCCCCCCAGGTAAATTAATTGCCCACACTTGCTTTACAGGGTCCCTCAATTTTTTGCCCATTAAGGCAATCGGGCGAAGATGGGGAGTTAATGAATTTTATTATCATAAATCTTTGCATGTATTACAGGTTCATTTTATTCTGATATATGTTTTGTTAAAGTCTCTGAGTTATTTTTTTGTGATTTTGTGGTACTAACCTGACCATAAAGTTATTGATTTTATAAACTGTATCCATTATTCATTCATCGTGGTGCAGTGGACTTGGCAGTTACACTTTATAGTACAAAAGACTAAGGTCACACGAGTCCAAACACCTGCACCCATTATTTTATTTGTACCATAGCAGTGTTTTGATTTCTGTTCCAGAGCCAGCTCTCCAGAAAAGCAGCCATTTTATCTCACTCATGCACCTCGACTACTCCTTCTGTATGTATGAGGTGTTGCTACACGCCACATGGTGGTCCTTTCTCATGTTGTTCTTAGTGTGTTTTTATACTAATATTGTTTTCTACTGTTTTTTAGTTGTTGCCGCTTTTATGCTGATACTGCCTTATTGTTTCCATGTTTTGTTTTGCTCTAATTTTTTGGTCTGCCATGTAAAGTGTCTTTGAGTACCTTCTAAAGCGCTATTCAAATAAAATGTATTATTATTATTATTATTATTTATTACATGGTGCGACTATCCAGAGCGTGGCCATTGTGTGTTGCACTACCAAGCAATGTAGTTGCACTTAACTGCCATGCTTTCAAAGGCATGTAGTTAACAGAGGGCTTTCACAAGAAGCATGCACACTAAAACGTTTGTTTGTCATGGTTTCGTTTTAAGTGTGTTATGGCTTTGAGTTTCTGGTTTATATTCCTGTGTTTGTTACCTTCTGTGTTATTATCGGGGTTTCTAGTGTGTTATTTGCTGTTTTATTTTGAAGGTTTTCTCCTCTTGTGTCTTATCCTGCTTCACTCTCCCTCCCTTTGTTCTTTTCCCTCCTCTGTGATTGTCTGCCCCGCCCTGATTAGTTTCACCTGTTCCTTGTTAACCTTCCTTTCCTTGTGTATTTAAGCCTATGTGTTCCCCTTTGTCTTTGCCAGTTCATTATGTTCCCTCGTGCCTGCCTTTTTTCTTGTGCTCTTTGCATTTTTTTTTGCCTCTAGTGTTTTGGATTTTGGCTTTGCCCTTTCAGACTTTGTTTGCATGTTTGGACAGATACTCTGGTTTTGACCCCTGCCTGCCTGAACACGCTGTAAGCTTTGGTGTTTTTTGGTATTTAATAAATATTATTGAAGTGAACCTGCTCTCCCTGTGGCGTCTGCACATGGGTCCAAACCATTTTCTAGTGTTTCTGGCACAGCCGTGACATTGTCAGTGTTTTTATTTTGTTGTAAGAAATGTGTCATGAAGGAAGAAGCCAGTGGAAGCATATCAGTTAATATTTTCAGATATTTAAAAGTAGCTATTAGGATGCTGTGTATCTCCATCCTCTCTATTTCTGCCATGCTTGATAGTTTTACAAGTCCAGGTTGAATCGCAAAGTGGATTTGTATGATGATTCAGAGACAAAACAAAATGTTTTTGGCTGTGCATCTTTGGGGTCAAAGTCCATTTTAGTTGATTTTTGGGCTGCTTAAAACAGGCAGAAAACTGGAGAAGCGCATGTTGCAACCTCGTGGCTCAAACAGCTAAAGCATTCAAGTTCTTCTTTGTTTCACAGTCAGCTAAATCTGCGACAGCAGGATTTGTGTGCATGGTTTGAGCACATGATTGACAGCAGCCGGTCCACCAACTCCACAATAATTTTCATTGTTGTTAAACTCTGATTGATGCATGTAATTACGTGGCATCTCCTTTTTCTAACTGAGCCCTGCCTGCTTCAAACCAGTGAGAAAAAGGCACAAATGAAAAAAATGTATAATGTGAACTAACCATTAACCTAGGCAGACTATTTTACATTCATGTAGGGCCAAATTGCTCAACTTTTTTCTCTGATTAAGAAAATAGGTTTTTCAGGGACTGTAAAACCGTTAGCCACTGATCAGCATCACTAACAACACGTCTTTTAAAATTTCAGCCATTGTTGCAGCCTGGATTAGACCTAAATGAAACAGAACCAAGATAATTTAACCCAATAATCCAATTAAGGCCAAGGAGCCAAACAGTCAGTGATCCACTCCTGCAAGCTACTGTCTGGACTTGGGTCCCTGGTCTTCAGTGCAGGCATGACCACTTGGGAAGAATCATAAGATAAATAAATCTATCTACAGTATCACATGTCAAAAGCAGACATGAAAGACTGTGACAGTAACTATTTAGTGCAGGGGTTCTCAACCTTTTGAAACTTAAGAGACATTTCAGATTGTCAACAAATTTCTAAGGACCACCTTAACAATTAAATGACAGGAAAATCACAATGTACGGTGGCCAAGATACATCAATGCACTGCAAGTTAAGAAAACATCTTCATCAACACGTGCTGCAAACAACACAACCAAATGAAACGCACTACAAGTAACACAGATTGCAACTGATATTGATGTTTCTAGGGGATGCCAAAAGTGATGGACACGCTTGTTTTGCAAACATTGATGACTCTCAAAGTTATTAAAGTCGGCTACTTGTCAGTGGTGTTGGAAAATATATAAGTTTTTCTCTTTGTTTTGATATTGTGATGGCTCTGTGTGTTTTTTGTGGTATTATTTGAATCGGCAGGCTAATAATAAACAAAATGCAAAGGCTAGGTTAACAACAGACATCTGCCATCGGCTAATATATAACTCATGCCATCACGATATTAAAATAAAGAGAAAAACTTACACTGTAGTAAGACACTAGTGTTTCACGTGTCCATCCCTTTTTAGTGTCCCCTAGAAACATCTATACTTTTTAACATCTGTGCTACTTGCAGTGCTTTTCTCTGTTTGGTTGTGTTGAGTGTTTGCAGTGCACATGTTGTCAAATTGAAGAAGAAATTGAACTGCATCCCAGGGAATTATGCATTTTAATTTGGCATTTTTTATATTTATGCAAATTCTTGAACAGATATAAAAATAACTTTGTAAATTACAAAGCCCACTAGAGGATCCTCTGAGGACCATCGGCTGATTGAGAGTATCAGTAGCTTTTAGCTGTAGGATTTTTATGACTAAGCAATTGAAGTTGTCTTGTACAGAGTGAAAGGGCTTTACCATTAAACTGACTTGACAGTGCGGCATGACATAACAGGGCATGACATGACCAAATTCAAGGGGGCCCTTTCTGAGGAAGTTTGAATTCGCTCAGCCAGTGCAATCAGACCATTACATTTTGCCTGTTCTGTTTTGGTATCTGTTTTATAGATAAATCAGATGTTATTACATTTTTCTTTTTTTCAACAAATCCAATGAAAAGACCAAAACCAACACTGTGTTAGTCTTTCTCTCAATACTCTACTCTGTTTGTGGAACTCAGCTCAAGGCCCACATATTCCTAATGAAGACATAAATCTGTAAATGCCTCACAAATACAAGGCTACATGTTTTCCTAAAACAGTTGGTCACTATTTTTCAACAAATGTTACTCAAACAGGAGGAAACAGAGCATTTGTTGGGTACTATTTGAAGCAGTGGATTAAGACACATGGTTCTCTAAAACAGTGGTTCCAAAACTTTTTAAATTGTGACCCCCACCAACAAAACAACTTGTATACTTGTGATCTATAGTGATTGGTTTCATTTGTCTGATCGAATGAGTAGGCTATAACTTAAAAGTGGAAGTGGACAACTTTCCTACCCCCACAGTTTCTAAGTGGTATTATTGTTGGCGCAGCGGTCGCAAAGTCAGTGTTAGCAACATGGCTACTGCTAGCAGCCTGGCTACTGTTCAAAGTAAAAGTGACCATAAGAATTCCAATTGGACCTAGAAACTGTGGTCTCAGTGCTCTGATAAAGGCAGAGTAAACACCTGGTTGTATTAATAAGTAGGCAGATCTTGTCACTTACTGATCTAGTAGAAAGAATGTCTGTTTAGAACCTTCTCCAGTCCCGGTGGTAAGGGGAAACATATATTGACGGGGGAACAGATTTCGACACAACACTAGAGCGCTTTCCATTTAGTGAATGCCCGTCCGTTTGCTCTTGTTTTACCTCGGTTTCTATCACTCTCCTTCCCCGCCTTCTTAGCATTTTCCCTCAGTGGGGTTGGGTTTTTTTTCCACACTTGTTCCACTTTTTCCTGGGAATAGCAAACATGAAGAACAATGTCTCTTCCTGTTTTGGTTCCACAATGGCTGACCCTCTTCCTTTGTGCTCTAAATTGAGCTTGAATTTATCTGCGAAAAATCGTGGCTGATGGCAGCATGAATAGCATAGTGGAAGCCAGGCTTACCCCTTGATTCCAACAGGCACCTCTCCATAATGTAGCATGTGTTTTGTTGCATTCACAGAGTAGAGCATCGTTGCCTGCCTAATTTTGTTGACTTGCACAGATTGTGTTTGTCATTTTTCCTTCATTTTTGTGCTTCTACCATGGGTGACTAGGGTACGTAGTTAAGTGGTTCCTTTTTTGTCTGTTTTGAGAAGTGAATCACAATCTGGAGTCTGCACAGGTTGTTCTTTTCTTTTTTTAATTGACCAGATTCTCTATGCAGTTCCTGTGTCTTACTTCCTGCCTGACTCAATGTGCTCTGTACAGCTTGACACAGCTTCCATCAAAAAATAGACTAGGCACTCATCCCTTGCAGAGCAGAACGGCAAGCCGCTTCTGGGGTGCTTCTGCGCAGATGTGCCTGATGGAATCTTCATGTTGCAGGGAACCAACTTAAATGCTGAAAGTGCCATTACACTGTACAATATACACCGATCAGCCACAACATTAAAACTACTGACAGTTGAAATTAATAACATTGTCCATCTCGCTACAGTGCAATATTCTGCTGGGAAACTCTGGATACTGGCATTCATGTGGATGCCAATTGACACAAACCATCCGCCCGAACATCCTCGCAGGTCAAGCACACCCCTGATGACATTGGTCCCCCAGCAGGACAATGCATGCTGCCACACCACAAAAACTGCTCAGGAACAGCCCGAGGAACGTGACAAAGAGCTTAAGGGGTCCACCTGGCCTCAAAATGCCCCAGATCCAAATCTGATCGAGCTACATGGGACGTGCCTGAAACATTATGATCCATGGAGTGCTGTTGGCACGAGGGGTCTACTTTGTCTGAAACAATTTTTCTACTAGAATATTGTACTGTAGCCATGATCAATGTCATTCACTTCATCTGTCAGTGGTATTGATGTTGTGGCTGATCAGTGTATGTTTACCTCATGAAGTTAAAGTAAAACCAACTCAAATAAAAATGATTTGTTTGTTTTCTTCTTCTGCTAATTATCTCACAATGCCTCAAATCCTGACCCCCATCCTGGAACATTTTTTTTGCAAAATGTTGATGGTGTCACATTAAGGATTATTTTTAAATGAGTAGATGCATAACTTGTAGAGTATTACCTTTAAACATTCACTGTCCTTCGACTGAATGATGCTGCCACTTGGCTGAGATGCAGAGACTGTGGCAAAACTTAAAATCGAGAGATTTAGCATCACCATCCTTTAAAAATCCTGCCTAAACGACATAGAGCACATGGTGAGTGTATGTTGTGGTTGGTCATATAAGGTCCACAACTTTATTAAACAATGTTTAATAAAGTTGTGGACCTTATATGATATGCAGTGACGCAAAGAGGACTTGGCTGGTCACATTTCAATTGTGATGCAATGAAAACGGGATGGTGTTGCATCAGTATGCTCAGTGCAGGAACTCCATCATTTAAACAATGACCATAAATGCTGTCTGGCAGGAGAGGGCTGTGAGTGATTAAGACAGACCAGAGTGGGGGGAAATGGCAACACTCACTCTCTTAAACCCTCCATTATCTGTCTCAAGAGGCAAATGCACACACACTCTGTGTGTGAGAGAGTGCAGGCTGCATGCATAGATCCTGTCTGCTTCTGTTTTAAATTTGGACAACTGTTCCACTTTCTTTCAACTTGTTTTATCTGGCTTGTTAAGTGCAATTTTGATAAAACATGAAAATGTAGACAGTCTGACAACCAGTGTCAAGGTCATGGTCGTCCATTTTAACCTTATATCAGAACAAGGTGAGGAAAAGTTTCTTCTTTCAGTGACCAAAATTTGTTCAATTTGCCCAATAGTTTGTTAATGACTAATATTTTTGTTTATTACCAAACATTTGCAAGCTGTTTCTATTGGAACAGTGTGCGGCATCAATTTTCAAATCGTATGTCAACACACTAAACAAAGATAGTGAAAATTGTAAACATTATATCTGCTAAACAGAAAATGATAAACAACAAAATAACCAACCCCCACCCCTAAAAAGAAGCACTTTGGCAAGCATTACTTTTTGTGCAGTTTGAGCAAAGAAATGAACATTTGCCCTCTCTCTCGGATCTAGAGAGGAATGTCTCACTGAACTGAGATCAAACTCAAGAAGGCAGTGCTGTACAAATACGAACCAAGATTCTGCACCGCCTATTTCTCGCCTAAAATGTTTCCAGAAACATATTTGAATGTACTGTTTAGCTGCAAGGAACAAAGCGCCTGCCATGTTATAGTCAGTATTGTGCAGACTGGGCTAAAAAAAAAAGTCAGATCAAACTGTAAAACTAGGATGTGCTGATCAAATATGAACCATGATCCTGATCATTTTATATTTCTCAGCTAAAGTGTTTTTAGAAACATATATCCCCCACCAGCTGCAGCGTTTATTGGTCTGGTGCGAAAGCGAATAGCACAGCCTTTTTTCTCTGTTTTCTCTGGTAATGTAGCACCGATTTCAGAAATATTTTTCTCTTTCTACAGCATAGACAGCCCAGTTTTACGATAAGACCATCTTTCCAGCAGTGAAATACTTTTTTAATAAACCAAGTCTCCCTCTGAAGATCAAAAAAAGTGTTTTCTTAAATGTGATGTTTTTCTGTAGACTTCCTGCACTCCACAATCTGTTTCATGAAGACCAAACCTTTCAGATCCACTGTCAGAGGCAATATATCTTGCTCTTACTCTATCAAGCAAATCTCTCCCCTCAACGTATTTTAAGGCCCTTTGATTTTGGCTCTATTGTAGCCTACAGTGCCGGCTCAACCACAGACAAAAAACGAATGGAGAGGTCTTAACTGTAAGCTTTGCTTAATTGCGTTGTCCAAAATCACACAAATGGATCAAAAGACTTCATCAGACCTGGATGATGTTCTAGGATACATGCATACATGCATGCATACAGATCAGCTTCTCCTGAGACAACAACAAAACAATTATTGGCAACGCACAGAGTTTTTAATCAAGATAGAAAATACATTTCTTACCATGAAGTAGACGTCTGTATGGTACATGTTCACTTACTATTGACTAATTATGCATTCCATCTATTATTTATATTTACAGTATCTGTTTTTGTAGTTACATAAAAAGAGACTGAAAAGCCTCAGTAAAGGCCTCCAGAGGTTATGGTCATTAAATTATACAATACCTATACATATACATTTGTCTAGCTGTGTGCCGGAACCAAGTTATAACAACAATGTTGACCTTTATGGACAAGATAGACGCTGCTATCCAGGCAGTTCTAAATTGATTAGAGGTACCAATTACTTTGAAATCCGAACAGCTCTCTGCTTTGGAGCCCTTCATTCAAAGGCGAATTGTCTTTTGCGTTCTCCCCATATACTGGTCTCTAGTGACTGGTTAGGGAAAATCAAATCCCCCTCCCCCACAGAAATCGGTCATAGTGGAGCCAATGCCAGACTGAAGGTGGAAACAGAGAGTAATGAGTTGACAATTCTGTCTGATATCAGGCAAAACTATCTACTCTTTGGACGGAATGCAAATTTGATGCTTCATATAAACTTAATTTATGCCCTGATTTATCCTTGTGTGTGTCATGGAGTGCGTTTGGACTGATCTTCGCCGCAGTGGTTAATATCAACCTCCACTATATCATTTATGAGTGTACCCGCAGTATATACCCACTTCTTTCTGTGAAATTATGCAAATAGGTTGAAAGAACTGCCTTCAGTAGTCATGATATCTTTAATTCTTTCTTTATTTCCTGTACCTGCAGTACTGTACCTTTACATTCAATTATTGGTCCATATGCACATGTCTTAGCGTCAAAATACTATTTTACCAACCCCACTTTTCCCCATGTGACCTGATGTAGGTTTCTGATGATGATTGCTCCATATAAACCCCCTATCTCTCATGCACCTTTGTATCTCCGTGAGCTGCAGTGAAAGTACTGTATAGCACAGTGCTGATGCAAGTTTTACTTTCAATGGGAATTTTGGTGCACAGATAGTGTATAGTAGAAACCCCGCCATGGGCTGTGGATACTATACTCCACACCAGTGCAGCAGAGGATGTTGGACATCCTCTGTTCTGTCAAGGTGATGTGCAGTCTGCACAGCTAAGAGTTTAAAAACTAAAGGTCAAGCATGGCCAGAGGGCAAATGTACACTCATGTACTGAAGCCTTATAACTGCCTTTGGGCTTGACTGTTTGAGAAAAAGATGCACAACTGATGTTCAGTCAAGGCATCCAAT
The DNA here is from genome assembly GCA_037974645.1 of Hollardia meadi. Classification (NCBI taxonomy): domain Eukaryota; kingdom Metazoa; phylum Chordata; class Actinopteri; order Tetraodontiformes; family Triacanthodidae; genus Hollardia; species Hollardia meadi. The sequence goes on from JBBPCS010001619.1 coordinate 11,119, forward strand.
GTTCACCGACTGCTTACTAAAGAGGGTTAATTCCTTAGTCTTGTGTCTTGAGGGCTTCTTAATAATGGCAGCTTATCAGGGGAGTCCTCTTTGTGCAGAGCTAAAATTAGCATGTAGCCCCCAGTGTACATTGCTACAACACATCACCAGCACAAGACTGAAAAGTTAGGCTGAAACCTGACTGAAACAAAATAGCTTTCCTGAAAGGTTTTCTGACAGCTTGATCAAATTTATCCCCTTTAATTGAGCCTGATTCTTCAACAAAAAAAAAAGGGCCACATTTTTTTAGATGTCGCATAAGAATTTTCTCTTTTCTTCGTAGACTGTTTGGATTTTATACTCACCTAGCTCTCCTAGGAATTTCCTGTAAGTTGAATAACAGGTATCTCGCACCATCTGGTAAGATTTTCCAAACTCTGGCTACCACACACTGAATTTAGACCTATACTGGTCTCTAATATGCTCAAACACCTGTCTGCCAGGCAGTGTTCCAGTATTGCAGTTGGTTTCTTGGGCATATAATGAAGGACAGGGGCAATAAGAGCCAAACAACAACCCCCTAACAGGTTAATCTAGCCATGTTGTTGGGTATTTTAATCTATATGCATCATATTTTTAAAGAAACATATATGTTTATAGTGTAAAATATTGATCTGCAAAGTAAGCTACAGCTGTCAACAAAATGTAGTGGAGAAAAAAGCATAATATTTCACAACAAAGGGCAGATTGGAAATGGAGTTACCAGGAGGTGGCGCAGCAATGAAAAAAGCAAATACCACAGGGAGAAAGAGGGAAGCGGGATGTGCTGTGTCCATCAGCCCAATCAATTGGTCTGACACTCACAGTGTGGTTCATTGATACTGTCATCTCCCTGTCTACCTCCCCTAGCCAATCAAATTTGGTTACCTCAAGGTCTCATGGCTCCATCATTTCAGTTAATACTTCAAAATATAAGCATCAAAGTGCTTCAAAATAACTATGTTATGCATTTATTAGCAGAGCATCTGCAGATGACAGTCAGAGAGGAGATGCAGGACCACAGCTCACTGTCTCCACCAGTCGGGTTCTATAGCTGAGGCGACTGGCAGAACACGTGACATCTTGATTCAGTATGCTCAGATTCCGGCACTGATTTCATCAGAAATTCTAAGATGCTAACTTGCCAAAGTGCTCTATTTTGTCTGTGTAATCAATTCAGACCTTGGAGAATCCTGTTACAGAAGGGTTTTAAGGTTGTTGTTTTTTTGTTTTTAATTTGGTTGTTTGTATGTTGACTCCTAGATTTTGATAATGTACGACTTTTGTTTTAGTGACTGTATTATGTGAAAAGGTGTCTCTGATATTTTGTCCACTTCACGATGTCACAACAGTTGTGAAGACATAAAAAGACCCCAGAATCTGATCTGACACAGTATAAATATCAATTTCAAGGTTACATAATTATTTAGATACATTAGAATTATTGTATAACAATGGACAAGGATTTTGATTTTGTAGCATTCTCCAAATTATTATAGTTAACCTTTGTCAGGGTTTGTGCCAGAAACAATAGGAAACAAGTGTTGGATCCACAAGCAGATGCCGCAGGCAGAGCAGGTTAGTTGCAGTGTTTTATTAAACACAAGATAAACTCACAGGTCGTTTGGCTGGCGAGGGTCAAAACCAAGAATTGTCCAACAAAAGGCAATCAAATCCAGAATGGGCAAGGGTGGGCAGGGTCATCACAGCAGGTGGGAAAAGAACAAAGGGAGGAAGTGTAAAGCAGGTCAAGACAAAATAAAACAGGAAATAACAAACTAGAAACTCAGACGATAACACAGAAGGTAACAAACACAGGAATATAAACCAGAAACTCAACACACTAACACCAAAACCATGACAAACCTTGTCTCCTAATCTTTTGATTCCCACGCCGTCCTTGGCCTTGCTTGGTAGAATTAAACATCAAATGTGAATACTCAAAATAAAGTAAGCACTTAAGAAATGAACTTGAGTAAATGTACTTGTTTATATACAGTATATCAGGAATAATAAACGTCCTGGAACTGATCCCTGTGGCATATGTAAAAACCACCTGGATCCAATAAGGTGCCAATGCATATTATACTACTGAATACTATAGACTGGATTGGAGTACCAACACTGACTCTGTGTACAAGAAGGGGATGAGAAGACTCTACCCTAACCCCCTTCAATGTATGCAGCAAGATGCTGGAGATCTTCTACCAGTCTATGGTGGCGAGTGCCATCTACTGTGCTGTGGTCTGCTGGGGAGCAGCATCAGTGCCAGGGACGCCGGCAGGAACAATAAACTTATTCGCAAAGGCTGGATCTGTCATTGGTCAAAACCTGGAGACATTTGAGTCAGTGAGGAGCAGGAGGTCACTGAACAAACTGCTTTCCATCATGGACAATCCATCCCGCCCCCTCCATGACTCCAGCAGACTCATTCAGCTCCACTGTCACAAAGAACTCTTCAACAACTCATTTCTACCATTCACCATAAAACTATAAAACAGCTCACCTCTATGTGGCAGGTGAACACACCACTGCACTACCATCTATATACACCGTCTTATCATTTTATCATTTCATCATACGTATGTAAATTGTATTTATTAATCACTGTCGTACATCTGTTCTTAATTCTGTACAATGTTTTGCCCTTTTTCTCTCCTCTGTATATAGTGTACATACTGTGTCTTTATTCTATTCTACTTAATACTATCTATCTATCTATCTATCTATCTATTACTTAAGTATGATTCAATCATTCAAGTATGATTCAAGTACGATTCATAGCTGTGGGCTATGATATCAAACCATATATCCTCTATTTAAAAAAATAAAATAAAATGTAATTATTGGCTGCACAAATGACTTTTTACTGTTGATTGGGACTATAACTCTATAACCGACTGTCCATATTGAATTGCATTATATCAGTAAGGTCTAATAGTAAACCCAGAATATTGTGTTTGTGTAAAATAATGGGAAAATACATTTTATTTTCTCCTCTCTTGTAAAACATAATAATAAATACCGTAAGAAAATATCAGACACTGATTCAGCTTGCATTTCCTGCAGGTGGAGAAGAGAAGAGTCCTCCTATGCCAGGTTTCTTCCCTGTTTCACAGACCAGTCAAGAAGACAAGTTGGTCAAGGAGCCACGGCATTGCACTGTGACATTCATCCTCAAAGTCATTACATTCCCAGATTAAAACCTATTACTAATACTGATTGCTAAAGCCCAATGACGCATAAAATGCAGAGAGTTTTTTTTTTGCAATCAAGGGCGAAAGAGTGATGGACTTGAGCCACAGTGTCTCCAGCAATCTGCCCTGAGAGAGAGGCTGCAATGACTAAGTGATGTTGTTTCCCTTCCTTGTACTTAACCTATTTATGTTTAATATATAGGCCTACAGAGTGTGGTATATACAGTATGGATTATGCAGGAGTATCCCTTTAATATCAAATCACCTTCTACTAATAAGGAGTATAGAATTTAATGAACGGAGTAATATCATTGAAACTGTTCCAGATTGTTAGAGAACTTGTGGTGCATCCCCAACTCAACACACACACACACACACACACACACACACACACACACACACACACACACACACACACACACACACACAC
>JBBPCS010001620.1:0-14762 GCA_037974645.1 Hollardia meadi
ATTAATGTCCAGTCTGCCCACAGTATGCACAACATTTTCAATCCCTGTCTGACATTTCTGGACCACCCCCAGACAGGATTAAAACAAGCTATTAATTTGAGCCGGCCCATATGGAAGTCATCTATACAATCAGTATTTTACTCTGAAGTGAGTGCTACTGAAATAAAATTCTATGCTAAAAAAATTCTATTCTATTCTAAATAAAATGCAATTATTCACAAATAATACCAGGGGACCAGTGATTTGTAATATTTTCAGAGTTTCCAGAGCAAACCACCAACTATGTTGAACCAAAGATGGATGTGATCGAATATTAGTCCTGTGGCAACTGCTTTTAAGTAATTTGGCAGCTTTTTTTTTTTTTACTATTTTTTGTTGGATTCTCTTTTCTTCATACTTTTTTCATCCTTTTCCAGGTTTAAAATTAGATGAGAGTATTAATATAAATGAACCCTCAAGGTCTGTGCAAAACAAAACACAATCTTTGCTTCTGAATCTATTAAACCCAAAATGTAGAAAGGTGTTAAAATTGTAAATCTTCCCTTTCTCTCAAACTTGGATTCCACATTTGATGAATGTGACAAAATACACACATGATCATAAAGCATTGTTATTACATCAAATGGGGAAATATTTCATGTTTCATGTTATACGGGCTATGCAGGAACAAAAATAGATGATTATGTTCGACAAAAAAGTTATTTATTGTCGGTTTCAGGTCTTAAAGGAATAGTTCCCCCCCAAAATTTAATTTTTTTTCAGTCATTATCTACTAAGCCATGATAATGCAAAGTCGGGTGCAATTTCATAGTCCACAAAAAACTTTTCTGGAGCTTCACAGCAAAACAGCGTTGCAGCATTCTCCTAAACAACTAAAGAAGCCGGGAACTTGCTTTAAAATGTAAAAATAAAGACATAAAAACATAATTTAGCTCCCTACAACTCGTCCTGCGTAATCAAAGCCTCCAGAAGTCCCGAGATCCCAAATTGTTTTGAAAAGATGTTATTTACACCCTTTCACACACTAACACTTACTGCTTAGCGGTTACAGTGAAGGTTTAGCTAAAAAGGGTGCAAATAATCACTTTGACAAAGTACACACTATACAGTAGCCATATGAAATATGTTAGCTATATTAACAGCTAACATCAAAACCGTATCCAAAGTTAGAGACAAGCTCCATGAACAGGCGCAGATGTGACATGTTTCCTTATTCTTGACCGATCCATGAGCGTTTATTGTTATCATAAATCAATGTAATAAAAAAGATATATGTGCAGTGATTCAGAATTTAGCATGCCGGACTGCACCGTCAATGCAGACAGAACCGGAGTGGCCATCAGGATTAACTGGAGAATTCCCAGTGGCCAGGCAAGCTGATTGGTCTGAAGTGTCAGACAGTGTTAAAAATACTAAATTAAATGGGTAAATCAAAGAGAGAACGCAGGTTCACGTTCAGTCAGTGCATGTGTTGTGTTATTGATCAGTGTGGCGACAAAATGGACAGCACAGGAGAGAGTGAGGACAAGAGAAGACGTAGGTCTGAGAGGGAGCGCATTAAAAAGAGAGAAAAGGGGAAGAAAGTGCTGCTAAAGGCTGTAAAATTACAGATATCTTCATGAACAAGTCCAGTCAGAACTTTGAGGACATGCCAGGTGGCAAACAAACAGTCAGAAGTGCACAAAACTGATGCATTTAACAACATCTTGAAGCTGAAGACTTGACTTGACTGTTTTAATAGGCTATCATTGTGTCACACACCACCCGCCTCGAGAGGCATGATTGAAGTCGAATGACGCAGGTCAGGGCAAATAAGCGAGAAAGCTAATTTTAAGTGAAGCAGCTATGCCTGCAAAATGTAAATTCCAGGACGTGTGGCTGTGTTTAGTCAAGCCTCTCTCTCTCTTTGTAATTGTTTTGATGTTTGAGAAGGTGTGGGAACCCTGAGTGAATGTGTGAATGTGGATTTCCGGCCTGAATTATTTTCCCAGTCCGCCCCTGCTGACAGGTATCCGTTTAACTAAAGTGCATGTTATGAGTTTTGAACAAATAAAATACCTCGCTTTACATAAGTCATTAGGAGTTTCCTACCTGGTGACATTTCTTAACAAGAGTGCAAGCGATGCACTCATCAAGTCAACAGAACTCATAGTAAAACTACAAATTGGTGATCGGTAGTTAATTTCAGATGCTCCCTTAATGAGATGGCACGCCTCGTCATGCGTGTACAAACTCATAAAGCTCTAAAAAACACCACCAGGATCCTGTCACCATGAGATCTCTCCTCTGATTTATGCACAGATGCAGGCTGCCAAGTTTTCTTCTAATAACTGGAAGTGTTCTGCGTGACTTCTTTGTGACACTTATTTGCTGCTGGAATGACAGGAAACAGCAGATGCACAAAATGCATCCCAATCAGGAAATTAGCTTTGCATCATCAAATACTCATACACACCAACCCACTGAAGCAGAAGGCCTGAAGTTTCATGTATTGTTTTTTTGTTTTTTGTTTTTTTTTACCTTTTTCTTTGCCCGGAAATGAATTTAGCCACCAGGCCTGCTCTCTGCTGATCCCAGTTCATTTAAATCAGTTTCGACCATTTCCTCCTTTGGACTGAGAGACGTTGACAGCTAAAAGAGGAATTAGTGAGGTAATCAGATTGTGGTAATCAGCTGTCAGTTTGTTGTATTTTTCATATGCATTAATGGCTGCAGAGTTTCTGTGCTGCAGAGATCATATGCCAATCAAACTGTGTGGGCGGGACTAGGCATCACCTGTTCCATTCCTTTGTTTTACAGTCTATATGTATAGTCTACAGGCTACGGATGGGAGTGTGGTGGTGGAGTAGTTCGGTGAGGTAGGATGGGGCCTGGTTATGGAGAGCTTTGTATGTGAGGAGATGCAAAGAGAGATGTGATAAACATCATCTATAAATCCCTTATTGGACCTTCACCACCTTATCGAAAATCTATGCTGGACTGGACAATGTGATCTCATGGGATGGCGTATGAGTAGCACGCCACTTTTATGGTCATTTTGCGTGTCATTTCAGCTAGTTGAACCAAAATATAGATGGATGAGACTGTTCAGAATTTTTGTTACAGTCCTACTCATGGGTAGGGAGGTACATTTAACCTCTTTCTTCTGAGAAATCTGGGAATCAGAAAGATCTATAATTCTCGACTGCGGCTGGTTTGTGTGAGTTGCCAACTCCAAGGACGCTCATGAACATCAGACAGACAGCGGCAATCTGAGATTAACACGACTGAGATACATGAAGAAATTGAAGCAGTCGATGCAGACGCAGACCAGACCAAATACACCAGAATCCATTGAAAAAGATAGTAATTGTGCCATGTTGTAAAAAAAATGCACAGGTTTTACTGTCATCCAAACCTGACAGAGACAAAGTGAAACTCACCAAAAATTGCTTTGGCTCGTCTTTCCGCTGTTCCCACAATCAGCTCCTCTGGTTTGGTCAGAATAAACCCTTCACTATATATAGATAGATGTGTGAGGTAGATGTGAAAATATCGGGAGAGGAGCGAGGGGGAGGGTGGACATCAGACGCAGCGGGGGAAAACAGCAATTAGAGGCAGGATATTTCACATCAAACACGGTGAATTAATGGTTTATTTTGATCAAACCAGAGCTGATAACAAAGACAGTAATTTTTTTGGTTTTAAAGTCATTGTCTTCTGTCTCGATCGCCAGATGATGTAGTGGTTCACTTTTACATTTTGTTCTACAGCCTTTAGCTTCTATCTTTATCTTTTCATCCTGTTACTGCTGCTGAGTCAGTTCGACATCCTGGATGCATCCATCTGTCTGCTTCTCTCCAAAATCGCTTTTTTTTAAAAAAAATTCTAAACATTGGGTAATATTTCTTCAGTTTGTGCTATACAGTGGGGACTCCATGCTAGCTCCGACAGCTTGACAGAGTGGCAGCGGCTAACAACAAAATGGCATGACTTGGCAAAGGGTCAACTGCTGAAATGTGACTCCACTGGGGTCAGACCTTCACATGTTGGGAACAAAACCTCCAGTTTGTGTGCGCGCACACGACTGCAACAAGTCGATTTAAACCAGGATGTAGGTCTGCAAAAACTGAATGCATCAGCTTGGGGAAACACTTTGCGGAAAAGTTGGCAAGTTGTAGAAAAAAACACTTTTTCCATTAAGGTTACAGATAAAAAGATTGTGGTCATGTTTAAACAATCCATGCTTTTTTGGCCATGCATCCCCCCATTAGACCCTCAGGTTTTATTGTGATGTATAAACGTCACATTACTTCCTACACTGAAAATGAATGTTGCTGTTAAACATAAATATCCAGTAATACCAGGTGGTTGCATATGAGCTTAATCTGTTGCGCGGTGGGTAAGACTCTGTAATGCATTTTAATACATTCAAACGTGCATATGCACGCTTTCATCTGCGAGGAGCACAGATATTTTATGTAACTGTTGAAGAAATGTATGCAAATTACGGATATTTGGTGCACACAAGCCTTCAGAAAGAGCTCTTTATGAGCCAACAGCCTCAATCATCAGCAACTGCAGACACAAATTATTTCAGCTTTTAAAGATGAATTCACCCGTCCTGGTGCTTTCTAAAAATGACCTTAATAACTGGATCATCTGATTTCAGATTTGAGGATTGAAACTGACACTCTTCCTTTGTCCAGCTCACTGGCAATTTTGCATCGGTAATGAAACATCTTGAACGGACCAAAAGTGTCATTTTGGAGAGAATTTGCGATTTCAGCCCACTGTCCCTTTGCATGAGCTTAGCCGGTAATAACTAGGAGCACAAAATGATAATGATAGATAATTACTTTGTAGTATGTGTGAACATGAGAAGGGTTGTTCGCTTTTATCTGAATCACCATTAATGGAAAGTTGGCATCCTGATTTGAGCACACAGAACTGCTGCCTGCATCCAAAACTCACTACATTTCTTTTTATTTCAGTGATGGACAAAAAAAAAAGAAGTCATAGTGTCATCACAGAGTTGTAATCATGCTAAATTAAATAGATTACAACTGTCACACTCAAAGTGATTTCAATAAACACATTGAGCTGTATTATTAAAAACCCATCAGGCTTAATATATTACAGAATAATCAGGTGTGTGCGCGGTTTGATCCTGTTTAATAACACAATATCCAAGATGGTTCAGAAACGAGGAGTCATTTCCTGTGTCTGCGTCACATGGGTTTCGCCACTGCCCCGCCCCTTTAGGGAACTAGCTGCTGAGTCTATTCCCTCCAATGGGGAGAGTAAACTTGTGCACAGATAATGACCGATTGTTTCACCCCACAATCACCAAAATAATTATTTCACAAGCCACACATGTTCCCAAACACTAAAATTGCCTTTAACATAATGAAAATGGGGAATTTTGTACTAAAAACAATGTAACTCTGGCTGATATAAGCTGGTTTCAATGTTCATCTGGACACCTGACTATTATTTTAAGACACTGGCCTGAAAGACTGAGCCCTCGTTGTCTGATGTCTTGCACCAAATATTTGGAAAAACATCAAAGTAAGGAAGTGATGGCACTATTTAAACAGAGCAGCAGAGGTGGAGCTACCTTGATTTTGCTAATGGAAGCAGAAATAATTTCACCCACCTCTTCGGTTTACAGCAGGCAGCCTTGCATCCCAGTGGGGCACTTATACCACGGTCCATTACAGCAAGGCCATTCAGCCTGACTGAGGTAGTGGAGGAGTTCAGCATTGGTGCAAGAATCATAGCTCGGGTAATGGCTTTTAAAATGCCAAAGTGGCATGTCAGCTCAGCCAGAGACTACTTCTTTGACTGCTTCATCTACAGGAAAAGCTCAGGATTGAGACCCAAGCTTGGATTCATGTCAGTCTGAGTCACAACTCTGTGCTCTGACATTATCCAAGGGCTGATATTTCTCCTCATTCATCTTCTGCAGGTCCGACAGAGCGCTCTCGCAGGTATGATGTCACTGCGAGGGTCAGGCTGTCCTAACGTAATGGCCGTACAAGGACATACCGTCCCATTCTGGGAAACGGTCCAGTTATAGAACTTTCCCGCCGCTCGCTCAGTTTACACAGATTGGAGTTTGTTCCCATTTGACCCCCAGCTGCCTCAGTTTCAGAGCCAATCACTGGCTGTACGAAGTGCTGTCCCGAGGGAAAAGGTCATGACTCACTTGTATCATTGACACTTTCCACTACAAATGATGATGAGGCCTATTGTTGTTGTTCTTTCTACAGCTGATTAAAACAGCTGGAGAGTCTAGACGGCAAATGACATCTGGCATCTGAAAAAAAACATATTCTAAAAAGATTTCATGGCATAAAAAGTAATTATGGAGCTATTCAGATGATACGGTGATACGGTACTTGTTTTCCTCGTCGACAACCAGAATTCCAAAGCTGGAGAGACATCACAACCTTTAAATTACAGCAATATATATTCATAGATTTAGATTTATAGAATTACAGTTCATGTAATGAGATAAAAGCACGTAAAATAGTCTCTGTGTCTTTAAAAGTTAGGATGGGTCTTATTTTGGAGATAAGATGGTAAAAACACGATTGCACAAGCTTAACGGTGTGATGCTCAAAACTTAAATTACTGTCAAACCAGACACAAAGATTATTTTCAGGTAGCTAATGTTCCCTCGGATGCAGTGAGACAAAATGGATCGGGGTTTTTTTTTTCAACCATCTGCCAGTAAAAGCTCCCAACGCCTGCGGTGAGGAAATATGACCCTGAATACATTAAATCTGGATTCATAATGGCAGGAAATGATGCTGAGCTGAAAGCACAGTGTGTTCAATGTGGCGGAATCTTCTTCTTTTTTTGTCATGTTATATTTTAATAATTATTATTATAATTATTCTCATGTATTTGGGAATATGTTTACAGTCAGTTACATTACAAAGCGCTGAGAACCCCAAACTTACATTTAAGAATGTGTCTCTGACGTTAATGAAAGGTTGACTGAACTCCAGTTCATGTGTAAAGTGATTTTAAGATTCAATTTTAATAAAATTAATTAACAAATATTAAAATATTTGACTGCAAAACAGAAGGAATTTAATTTGAACGAACCAATAATAAAACTAAAATTAAAACTTTAAACACTGTTCGGCTCAGCATAAACGATGCATCACTCTTGTCGGCACCATAGACCCAGTAAGAACAGCATCTTTACTGGAGTGCAGGCAAAAACAGGGATTTTTGGTAGAGATGGATACACAGACACACCTTCTTTCTGAAATATAACGTGGCATATGAGAGTGTAACAAAGGTTATCTTTGCTGGAAATACGTTTTTGATATAATCTCGTAGCAGAACACCGAGCTACAGTCTGTTCTTGTAGGTTTTGTACGTTCCAATATTTGAGAGCAAACAGTGACGTGTGTCATACTGACCAACACAGAAGGCAATCCTTCTGAAGCACAAGATTTAAACATTTCTGCTTTAATATTTCTACAAAAAACGACTAGATCTATTTTGTTGAGTTGTGCTCCGACATGTTTCCATCATTTTATTCAAGGTAATGGTGCGTTTCATTTAATCGCCTGTCGTTACAACTTCCGGGAGTCAGAGAGAGAGGATGACATGAGTCACGCAGAGATTTTCATCAGCGGTGATGGTTGTTTAATGAAGACAACAACTCCCTTCTTCCCTACGGCATCAAACTACATCTTTTGTCTTCATCACAAAACAAAATCAGTCATAAAAGATAAAAACAATGCCTGATATTTTCAGTTTGATTACTGGACATAAGCTGAATAATCCCCTTCAAGTTGTACAACTTCTCCAGTATAACACCTTAAATGACAAGACACACAAATCATGACATTTCCACAATAAAAAATAGTTTGATTCTAAAACAGTTCAAATAAAAGAAAATAAAGATACATCAGTCCCACCTTCACTGTTTGATTGACACACATTGATTCCTGGTAAGTGTGGTGCAAACAGAGATGGAGACGTGATAAAACAGGAGCGTGTATGTGAAGCGTTTCCCCAAATCAGAGCGAATATATTTAATGTAAACAGCAGCTGTTTGCTTAAAGCACAGGTTTAACACACGCTGCCTCATGAAAGTCATATATCTGAGGACTGTCGGTGTAAGAGTCGAGTAAAGATGAGAAAAGAGAAGAAAGAAAGCAGAATGTGTGGAGAGTAAAGAGGAGACAAAGAGGAGGGAAGATGAAGTGGCAGAGGAGAGGAAAAAGAAAGTGTAGGAAATAAGAGGAGAGGAAGAAGTAGAGGACGGGAAAGACAGAAGCATAAAAAAGTAAGAAGAAGATGGGAGTAAAAGTAAAGATTAAAGATGTGAAAGAAGGTTTTAAGGAGAGAAGAGGAAAGGAAGGGAATAGAGAAAATGAGAGTGATCTAAAGGAGGTGAGAAGAGGAAGAAGCAAAGGAGCAGAAGGATGAAGAGACAGGTGGGGAGGTGAAATTAGGAGAGAGGAAATGTATGAAGCGATGAGTAGAGATGAGAGGGGAAGGTAAAGAGTAAGGGGGGAGGGATGGGGAAAAGGAGACAGGGGACAGGAAAGGCGAGGGGACGACAATGGACAGAAGAAAGGAGTGTATAAAAAAGATGAGAAGGAAAGGAAACGAGATGGAGAGGAGAAAGTATGAGAAGTTTCAGAGTGTAATGTGTTTTTACTGGATCTTTCTCTCTCAGTCCGATAAATGAGAGTCTACATGATTTATGTCAGCGCCTTGACTTAATAGGCTGCTTCCATCATCCTGCTGTACCATGAAAGCTCACACCACCTGCAGAGAGCAGAGAAAACACAGAGGGCTGAAGTCTTCCACTGTGGACTCATGTAGCTGGCATGCACACTGAAGTTTTTCTTTCAGCTGACCTGCAATAAAACACGGTGGTGGTTAAACACACACGGCAGTAAAGGGATTTCAACTGCTGAGCATTGACAGAAAACAGCACATTTAATGGATGTTTAACGACTGAAATTTGAATTCTCCTCACTGTTTGTGAGGAAAATTATACAAGTTACGCTGTCTCTTTACAACATTCAACATTTGGAACGACCAGTCATGCTGCAGTCATTTTAAGATAGTGGTGTAATAGTAATGTTAGCACTAATTCCCACTAGATGTTACATTTCAAGCATGTTACTACACCAGGAGTTCCACTGATGGACTCCTGGGAACCAAATGACGTCATCAGCATAAGATAGCAGCGCTCGTATCCGGGATATTTTGACTTCATCATTTAGACGTGGATATGACAGCGCCGCTCAGCCATGCTTCCACAATTGCCCAGTGGCCACTCGTGGTATTGCTGCAAAAAATTCCCCTGCATCCCAAAAGTATTTTCCCCATAGAACAACATGGAGACATCCGTGAAAACTAGGACACCTTGAATTGCAAACAAGGTCAATTATGACTCTTTTTATTATGAACTTTTGATCCATGGAGGTTTTATATTTGCAAAACTCTCCTCGAGCCAAGAGAAGTGGTTTAAAGATCTCCGACCTCATCACAATGTAAAGTCGATGGGCCATGCAGGAGCTCGCACGCAGGGCCGGCGGAAGAAACATTACCACGCATCTTCAATGGGCTGCATAACCAGAAAGTGAACCAGGTAGCTAGATAGCATTATAAATACAGCTTTTTAAAGTAATTTTAAAATTGTTAAAACAGTGCTTTGCACCCTCCTGATCCCTACATCCCTCAAACCTTCCTTAACTACCTGTTAAGTTATAAAACCTTTTTTAACAAGGCACACCGCAGGGCCGCATGCTGTATTTATGTGCCGTGTAAGTGCCTTTCAAAGAGCCCCATTGAAGCTTTAATAGCGCGTATAAGGAGTGAGTGACATAAACCTTTTTCTCTCCACACTTTAGGGCAAAAAGGCTTCCTCTGCTTTCTGTATTTGTGTAAATACACAAGCGCAGAGAATACATTCTCTCTCTGTCTGATAGACGCACACAAAAAACACTGAAACACTTTCTACTCCAATTAAAAGCTAATTGTCTTTTCAGATGGAATCAATTTAGCACTTTAGCACATAATCTTGGACGGAAAATTAGCTCATTTAATTTCATCTTTTCATCTCGTTAAGAGAGAGAGAGAGAGAGAGATTATTTGCATGTGACAAATGGATTTGATTGGTGAAGCTGAGTGTAGCGCAGTGTAGTTTTCCCACATCAGAGCGTCTTAAATTAGATGTGTCAATGATCATAAATGAAGATATGATGAGCTTTATTCATCACTGACCAGAAAGTGGGTTACTGTGGCAGCAAAGACAAACAGCCAGGACTTGTTTCTACAACCAGTACCGATGTTCACCAATATATAGGGGGAACTGGAGAAGAAAACAGACCAGAATGCAATGCAGCCACAAGTGAATTTTGAGTAAAGCGATGAGGCAGGTTGATTGGAGCTGGTTCCATCAAAAGTAAATTATGCGCTCTGTCCCGAATCAAAAGACAACCTCCGTAAATGTGTTGAACGTCAGCAGTTGATGCAGTTGAAGTTTTAAGCCCCTCGGATGGTCTAGGGTGTTTTAGAGATGTAAAAATGTTATCACACTCAGCAGGTCGGGTTTGTGCTGGCGGAACAAACAGCAGCTTCTCGTCATTATTCCCCAAGTTCTCTCCAGCTGGGAATATTACCTTTGGCTGAAAATATACAGCTGCTGCTGCTGCTGCTCAGCCTCCCGCTGCCCTGTTTGTTCTGTATGGAGGAGGCAGACATTTTTAAACACACACACACACACATATATAGAAAAAGATAAATGCTTATAGCACATGAACACATACATAACATATTGTGTAACGCTGGTGTGTTTTTCTGTCTGAAGAATTTGATGCTGCAGTTTATTCACAGCTTCATGCATCGTTTCCAAGGCCAATAAGAGAAGCATTGAACACAGAAATGGAAGCTCTGCCATACTGTATGGTTTGGAACAGTAAAAATTAGTGCTTTTTAACGTGGTTTAATCACTGGCAGTGTTTGTGGCAACGAAACCGGGTATTTTACGGCGAAACGTGATCTTTTCCGAAGCCTAACCAGGTGTTTTTTGTGCCCAAACTCAAACCAGACCTTAAGCGCAACAAGAGTCAAGAAAGATTTAAGAGTTTTAGAGTTGCTAAGCTGCACACAAAACTATAAAATATTAAAGTAATGAATAGATGAGCACATCACAAAGATAAAAACATTTTCGCGGTGAGGTGTGGAGGATGAATTGATTGGTCTCACAACCTGAGGAGAAAAGCTGCTCCGTTGTCTGCTGGTACGACAGAGGATACTTCTGTATCTGGTGCCAGACGGCAGCAGGGTGAACAGGCTGTGGCCAGGTTGGGTGTTGATGATTTCTTTTGTTCCTCTGTTAAAGTTAACAATCGGAATTTTGCCGTCTTAAGTGTCTTTCAGAAGTGCGGCCGTTTCTGTGCGTTCTTTGTCAGTTTCTCTGTGATGTTGAATCCCAGGAACCTAAAACTGTTCACCTGCTACACCTAAGCTCCGTTAATGTAGACAGGGGTGTAAAGAAGCTTCAATTTTCCAAAATATCAGACGTAAAGTTTCAACATATCTGTCATTGGTAGAAACGTGCAGTGTCAACAGATATTGTGCGATTGATTTTTCTTCTTTTTATCTCTGAGGATTGCAGTTGGTTGCTAACCATGGTGAGTCTTTAGAGTCAGCACTTCTTGTAACTGCTTCACACTAAAATTCTTCAAAATACATTACAGGTGCAAAAGTTGATGTGGCGGGGGATCTTAGCACTAAGACTCAAACCTGTTTCCATGTATTTCACAGTGTCACTGGTCTGAGTCTACCAACTGAGTGAAAGGGCAAACAAAGAAAAGATGCAAGGGGATTATAAGATCAGACAGGAGGATGTAAGACCTCACCTGAACTCTTCATTTCAGGTGAACAGAACGGGTGAAAATGCTAATTTTGG
This sequence comes from Hollardia meadi, assembly GCA_037974645.1. Classification (NCBI taxonomy): domain Eukaryota; kingdom Metazoa; phylum Chordata; class Actinopteri; order Tetraodontiformes; family Triacanthodidae; genus Hollardia; species Hollardia meadi. Next base: position 11,942 of record JBBPCS010001620.1, read on the forward strand.
ATTGATTAATTTGGAGCAGGTTTGAATTTTGCTTTTAAGTATAATACTGCGTACTTAGAGGCCACCAGTTTTGACAGCCTACTTAGAAATGTGTTTTCCATCGTTCCCCTGTTTTTCTCATCTGTTTTCTGTCATTTTCTCTCTCTTTCCCACCCTTTGGCATCTCTTTCCTGACCCGAAGCAATGCCACACACACACTGTCCCCACTTGTTAGTGTGTCAGCGTGTTTGTCGGTGTATTTGCGTACTGCGTGTGAGCTCGTGCGAGAGATAAAAAGAGATAACAGGTGTGTGTCTGAGAGGAAGAGAAGCGATTGGAATGTGAGTATTTGTCCTTCTGGCGTCTATATTTGTTTCCGCATCAGTGGGTTATATCTGCACAGTGTGTGTGTGTGTGTGTGTGTGTGTGTCTGGACTGCATTGTCTTGCGGATATAAACAAAATCAAACGGAGAAGAGAAACCCGGAGACAAACAGAAACAGAGAAAACCCTAACAGGAAGCATTGCTGGGATTAAACGCTGCTATGATGCTGTCAGCTGCATTTGACCACAAGCTCACAACAAACAACTGCAGCTAACACTCCACACATGCTCCGTCTCTGGCTCCGTTTCCAAATACAGCAGATTAGAATATACTGTGCTGAGTGGAAACAGCAACATTCGGAACAAAAGAAAAATGTTTTATAGGGTATAGAGTTGAATCATAGACCTATTTTTAAAAGAAATAAACACAGATCCATACACAAGCAGATCCAACAGCAACTGGACTTCAATCCAAAGGATCTAATTCCAAAACTTAAACAAAGTTTTGCACACTGTGCATTTCCTAAACCCCAACTTTAATTTGCCCTTTGTCTACAGTTATAGGAAATGGTTTTGGTTTTTAATATGTGCTTCAAATTTCCATATTTCCTTGAAGGCCTTTCCATTGTTGTTGTTTAGTTAGAAACTAAGTCTTCTAAACGAATATTCCCATCAACCATTGTTTGACATTTCAACCGGAGAAAGTGATTAAACTGTCGTCGCTTGTTCAATATTAGTTGGCTTTAATTCCACGGCTTTCACAACAGCCGTGAAGGTTCAGCCTTCATCGCGCTGAGCATGAAACTTGAAAGGGCTGTTCATTTATTCTAGGTTTGGTTTCCATAGAAGCAGGCTTCAAGTAAGCGAGCTGTGTGAACCACCACCAGGGTTGCACTTATATTGTGTGGTGTGAAAAAAGATTAATGGAGAAATTTTTTTTATAACCGTTGTTGTTCTCAGGATTTAAGCCTGTTGTTTGTTGAGAGGCCAATCAAAAATGTTCTAGATACTGCTTTTGGGTTCTGTCGAGTCTACTACACGTGTGTCTTATCTTCAGTATAAACATGGAAAAGACATCAAAACACAGTTTATAGTCCTGTTAGCAGCTCTGACTTCTTCGTCGTAGATTCTCACAACTTGTGGGTCTGGGTCATGTTTTCTAAATCAAAGAGTTTCTCCTCTGTAAAGTGACATCTCACACTTGAACTCTACATTGTCCAACTTGACTTAAATTTAAGCTCGGGCCTAGCTGATAGTTACCGTTGCTTGGAACACGTGAGCATGATTACTTCTAGTATGTTACCAGCCGTCAGTGTTGATCTAACCTTGTATGAGGCACATATAAGTTTTATCCACTCATCACAGAATAGGCCGACCCATAACAGGCTCAGGTGCTCAAAGGCTCTGCTGCTTCTAGCAAGGCTAAAAAATATATATATATTTTTGAATTTCCCAGCAATTATTTTTCACTTTGCAGCAAAACTCTACTGAGTTCTCTCTCTTCTTCACTTTTCCAGTCAGTCTCTAACCTTGCAAGATTATATATTTAAATTGCAGTATCATTGCTGTTGTGGAATAACTCTTGTCCTGACTTATTTACCTATTTAACACTGTCCACATTAAGCTTTTCTCATGTAATTTTTAGGTGCAAATGTCATGGAGAAAAAAATTTCAGGTGAGGGAGTATAAAGAGCAAAAAAAAGAAGTCCGCACATGGAGGAGGCTGGGCTGACGGATGGGTCCCTGACTGCCCCTGACTGAGTGTATTGATGTGGGCATGGTTTCAGGGGTTTGTGTATGTGTCTGCCTCAGTGTTTGTGACTAAATATGAAAAACAAAGTGTGATCTAAGGAGGGAGATTGATACAATATGATGCTAATTTTCTTTAGCTGGCAGCTGCTCATGAAGTGTTTTGATGGATGAGTCAGTTCGTCCAAGACTCTGGTCCAGCTCATGATTTCTTGATATGATTGTCATAAAATTTCAAATAGATATTCATCATCCCCAGAGGATGATGAATAGATATTGTTGGCACTCAACCTTTTGAATGGTGCACCTGTCAGACTTCTTTGGCCTTCCAGTTTGGGTTCATTCATCTCACACACATTCATGTTCCTCATAAGATAAACCCTTGTGATTTTAATGACCCTCATGACTTTTCCTCTTGTGCTACCCTCATGGCTTCCCAGTTCTCTTTAATGGGACTTAAATACATAAATCAACTCATGGGAACACACTGATCTACCCTGCCCGCCACCACTCGTAACGTTAGATATGCTCACTGACAGGCAAGAGATAACCTTTAAGTCTGTGAACATTAAAATAGAATTACGGATTCATAGAATGTGTTTGTGCGCATGTGTGACATGCATTGTTTTACAACGCAGCCCATATGACAAAAATTTAATTAAATTTTGATTTGTGTTGATGCTTGCAGATTTGTTTTTGTACACACACACACACACACACACACACACACACACACACACACACACACACACACACACACACACACACAC
>JBBPCS010001621.1:0-14761 GCA_037974645.1 Hollardia meadi
AATAAAGATGGCCGCCGCGTCTCCACTTCCTCCCGCTGTACAAAAATGAAGCCAAAATATCCCGGATACGAGCGCTGATGGCACATGGCAGTACGCACAGTCTCACAGTTTTGATTTGACCTATGAGTCCTACATTTCCCACAATGCAGTTTGGCCTCTCAGGAGTTCTGTTCCATTCAGTATCTGTTTACGTCACGTCTCAGATCATTTAGTCAGATTGAGGAATGCTGAACTGGAACCAGTTTCAGATGCTGCAGCTTCACTTGTTTGTCCACATTCCTCTTTGCTAACGAGCCCGGAGCCTCGTTAAGCCTCTAATTAATCTGCGTTGTGTGTCGCTGTTAATTACAGACACTCGTCCTGACTCGCACTAATGATGGCGCCCATGTTCTCTGTGCTGTTTGCAGGTTTGTGAAGGAGAAAAGGCCGACCATCTCTCCCAACTTTAACTTCCTGGGTCAGCTGCTGGACTTTGAGAAGAAGATCAAAAGTCCTCGCGGTACTGAACCCAGACTGAACTCCTTCCATCACCCCGAGCCCAGCAGTGAGGTCCCAGCTCAGCCTGAAGACCCGGAGCCTCCTGCCTGTCAGGAGGTCCCTGTGGGCCCGGGCCAGGCCCTGCTGGAGCCCTTCACCCTGCCCTGTGTGCTGGACGACGGCCCCGAGGAACATCTGCTGGCTCAGGCTTTGAGCGGCCTGCAGCTTGCCGACGGGCCTGAAGACAGCGCCCGGCTGAAGCGCTCCTTCTCTCTGGACATCAAGTCGTACGGCGAGGCGGGCGGGGGCGCTCCTCACCGGGCGTTTGGCCCTCACGGTGGCTCAGGAGACACTGCTGAGTACTACAAACCGTCGGCCTTCAAAGAGGCGAACAGTAAACCCTGCCAGTTCTCCCCGGTGGAGGAGGTGTCGGAGCAGTCCACTCCAGAGCAGAGCCCCGACAAGGAGGAGGCTGACGTCCCGGAGCCAGTCCCCCCGCCGGCCCCCAGCGGCTTCACCGAACCTCCGCCTGCTGCTCCGAACTGTTCCCAGCACCTGCAGCGGAGCGGCAGCGTGGAGGAGAGTGCCGCCAGCTTCCTGTTCGGCCTCTCCCGCAGCCAGCAGCACCTGGCCAAACCGGGGCCCAACGGGGCCCTGAAGGGCTGGCACTCGGACATCCTGCTGGGCCCCGTCACCGTCTCCACCTCCTCTCTGGCCGGCGGCTGGTACCTCTCCTCCGAGTCCACGCGCTTCTACTCCACCTCGGCCATCCTGAGCGGTGGCGGCTTCGCGGCGTACAGCTGCAGCCATGGCCTGGAGGCGGTGCGGCGGCGCAGTCGGCAGCGGACGGGCGACCGCGGCGACTCGAGGAGGAGCTGGCACGAAGAGAGCAGCTTTGAGAAGCAGCTGAAGAGACGCAGCTGTCAGATGGAGTTCGGAGACGGGATGACGGACAGCAGGTCCAGGGAGGAGATGGGAAAGGTGGGGAGTCAGTCGAGCTTCTCTGGCAGCATGGAGGTCATCAAGGTGTCCTGAGACTGAACCGGAGACAGTCTGAGACCTGTCGCACTGGACCAGGAGGTCGGACCTGCTGCAGTCCGACACACATGGGCCGCTTCACTTCCTGCCGCCTGGCTGTGATGTCACAGACGAGCTCGTGTTATTGGCCCAAATATAAGACAGTCTGAGGCGTCCAGTAGCTGAGGACTTTATGTTGCTAGGATACCAGTCTGTTTACACCGAGTGTTCAGGTGAACCTGCAGGAGGTTCTAATGTGGTTTTAATAAAATCCTGAAAATAAGTTGAAAGAAGTCACTGCAGGTCGAGACGAGGAGTGTTACAGTAATGTCGTTACGTTCTGCCTCCATACAAATGTTTCATCATGACAGAAACTCAGCAGCTCGTCTTATATTTGGGCCGTCGTGCAGCTCAGTTAGAATCATAAAAACCTTAAACATTCATCAGTTTGTCCTGATGACACAAAATTAAATCAATGAGAAACAAAAAGGCTGAATCCAAACGCTCAGATTATTTTAGTCCAGATAAGCAGCCCAGCAGGTCTGTTTGAACTCCATGAATGTCAGCATGTAGCATTCAACCAGGAGAACCTGTGGCTGAGATTATTACTGCTGCAGTACACACACAAACACACACACACACACACACTGGGAGTGAGATTCAGATAGTTAGCATGCTAGCTAACGTTAGCCTCACAGGTTAGAAGGTTGGCTCGTGTGGTTTAAAGTTCTGATGTAATCATCCAGATTTTAATCCTAAATATCAAACATGTTTGATATAAATCTGAGAGGCCTTGATGAGTCTGTGAGCAGTTCAGGAGGTTTAAGAAGGATCTGTAAACTTCTCACATCACCAGATAATCTGGGCCAAGCTTCGGTACCGACCCAGAGCAGAGTTCTCCTCCAACAGTCAGGAGGAGCCAACCAGAGTTCAGTCAGCTGAAACTCCTGCAGTCTGAGCCCGACTTGAAGATTAAAGTTTGAATCGTTTTCACAGTAAAATATGAAGTTCTGAGTCAAAAACGGGACGTTTAAGATCTGCAGGATTAATTCCTGTGTGTCGTTTGTGTGTCGGCAACACTGAGATGAAGATTAGAAAGAGTTGGTGTGACCCGTCAGATCCTGTGTGGTGATGATTTGATGTGAATATAATCAATATTTTTTATCAGAATTAAACACAATGAAAGCAGGTTACTCACAGACAGGTGAACAGGATCAGGAGCTCTCTTTCCTGATGACAGTGAACGCATCACAGGAAGTACGTCTGGATTCAGCCTAAAGCCACAAACAATGTTTAAACATCTATTCCTGCAGAGTCTCAGTGAGAATTGAGTCAGGAGCTGCAGGTGAGCTCACCTGTCCAGGTGACGGGTGATGGCGCCATCTGCTGGCCTCAGCTCAGGTACAACACGAAGCAGCTCTATGTGAGGATGATGTGTGTCGCAGGAAGGTTTCTCCTCTCTGACGGACTCTGGGTCTTTGAACGTGTCGTATGGTTTGTGGAGGAGAGCTGCTCTTCGTCTGTTTGGATGATGATGATGGAGTGGACCGGCCCAGTTTGAGGCCCAGCAAAACCTCAGTTTGTTTTAGACATTTTAAGTGGCTCATTGATCTCAGGTGTAATATGAGCTGCAGGGAAGTGGGACGTTACTCACAGGACAGTGATGGAAGCTGGTGATGGACAGACTGAAGAGGACAGTGTGTGAGGAGGCGGGGACTCGGACTCAGACGTGTTGCACTGTGGTGCTCTGTCGGTCGGGTTAAACCTGTATAAAGTGTCACAAAAGAAACAAAATTATTGTGAGTTTGTTTTCATGCTGTTGGACGACTTTAAATCCTCTCAACAACAAACAACCTGAAGATTTTTTCTCTTTATTCTGTTGGAGAGAGGAAACATATTATAGACACTTAATATTTGATGAGTCAGGACCTGTCATATTACAGTGATCACACTTTCAAATCTACTCATTTATAATTTATTATGAAGATAACATTTTTTTAGTTTAAGGTTGTTGACATCAGTGAAAACGTCACTATGACATCATCAGAAGACATCACACCTGTTTCTCTGAGAGCAGGAAGTGAACTGAACTTCATGAGAATAAATTGGTGGAATGAACCTTTAGAGGCTGTTGACTCCACAGCGCGCTCTGCTGGACAGACTGTGTAATGACAACACTTTGTTTTAGTGTGTCTGCCAACATAAACTGCAGCTGTCAATAATAATCTGACAAAACACTTAATCTGGTAAATTAATTCAGTAAAGCAACAGAGGGAATGGAAGCCCAAGGCTGCCAATTTAAAATCTTAAAATCCAATCCAATAATAATAACAATATTAGCAGACAGTGAACACATTTAATTTGACTTGCATTTAATTTTTCCTTTATTTAATTTTTTAAAAATTATTTCTAATGAAATTTTTTTTCATTTGATTCATTAGAAATTAGTTCAAATCAGGACGTCATTTAAAACCAAATGCAAAAATCCAGTTTGAATTTTCATTTTCAGGCTTAGGTTGAACATCATTTAGAAATTTTTTTTTTACATTTAATTTAATTATCAAAATGTAATAAAATTAACACATTTTAGATTTTTATTTTTCATGGGCACACAAATGTAAAATGATATTTCATTTTTATTATTAAATATTGGCAGTTTCAGACCTTCACTGTTAAAAACACAAGCAACAACAGTTAATACTAATAAACTTATTGTTGACACACGATCAGAAAATATTCACTAAAGGTATAAAAACATCAGCAGTTGTCATGGAGACGCCTGAGTTGTGATCACATGACCGAAGTGTTCAGTCTCATGATAACAGGTGGCTGGAGATGGTAACTTTTAAGACTTTTTATATTTTATTTTATTTTAAATAAAACGTATAGAAATAATTTTAAAGGGCTAAAAAGAGTAAGTGAGTAGTAAATGTGAGAGTAAAATGGTTTTTAAATTATTTCTTCCTAAGCTGTCAGACAGATGTAGTGGAGTTGAAACAATATTTACCTCTGAGATGGAGCAAAGTATAAACTGGAAGTACTCAAGAAAAGAAAGTACTTCGAATGTGTTCTTGAGTTACTTAGTAATTGTACTCAGTTACCTCCCACCTCTGAGTAAAGTGTGAGCTGACCAACCAGCAGGGGGCGTCCTAACCTTTACACTGACTGTTTACACATACAGAGTTGGTTGTTTTATTCCCCGAGTGTTGACTGGAAGGCATTCACCTCCAAAACTTAATTTAATTTAAACTCGTCTGATTAAAAATATCTGCATTATTATACAAAACACAATTTAATTCCAATGGGTTTTATTTTCAAAATATCCTCTTTTGACTTCCTTAATGATTGCACTGTGTGTGTTGATTGAAAGAAACTAATGTCATAATGAAACAAAACAGAAAAAATGTTATGAAATACAGACAATGAAAACAAGGACGTTTAAAAAAACTAATTTCTTAAAATTTAATTTCAAAATATATTAGATTACTTCACAATTCATAATATCTTTATATCAGTATTAATCATCTACTTATTGATTACGTAATCTCATGTTTAAATAAGTGCATTACTTATTTATTTATCACGTTTTGGGTTTTTTTGCAAAGAAAAAACGTATTAATGACACGAAAACTACTTAAATCTTACTGTTTTGGGAATTTTGTGGATTTAATAAATTTCACTCTCACAGTTCAAACAAAATGGCGGCGAGTAAATGTAGCGCGCTACATAGGAAAGAGGAAGTGATGAACGTGTACACCGGTATATAAGTTTATATGCAGTTGTGGAAAATACTTGAGTTCCACCACTGTGTAAGTAAATTTTAGTGTTTGTAGTTGGATCCCGAAAGGGGCGTGTCCTCTGAATGCAGCAGCCTGCCAGTCAGCACAGAGGGAATAATGAACCCAGGCTCTGAGCAAGTTGACTGCTGCTGTTTTTCCTCACAATCCAACATCAAGTGTAGTTTTATAGTCACATCTCTGCGAGCTGAGCCGCGAACACAAACTTCTGCAGCCGAAAAAGAGTTCAGTCTGTCGGATACAAAGTGTTCAGAGGAGCCGTTAAAAAGCAGCCCGGACCGGAGATACAAGGGTGTGTTTGTGCCATGTTTTTCTTACGTTTCACGGATTAACGTTATTTGATGAAGCCCACACCTGCAGGTAAGCTCGTTTTAATGATTCTCAACAGGGCACTTCACGTTCCTTCATCAGCTCCACCCGGAGAACAACGGTTCTGTCGGTCAGTGTGTGAGTGGGGGTCATTTATACACATATTCTCTTCAACCATCCGCTCAAATAGGGAAATAATCAATATATTATGCTTTTATCTCATTGTAATCTTCAACGCTAACAGTAAATGTAAATGCAAACCGAGGCAACTTGATCTGCCCTTCTGCTCTGTCAGCTGGCCCTTCTGTTCTGTAACCGCACCAGACAGCGTTGGAAAAATTAAAACATTAAATGATTCCGTAGGTATTTACAAGAAAACAACACGAAATAACACAATTAAACGAGTTGTCAGGATCACATCTTTATTTCGGCATACACCCACCACACATAGATACGTTCCATTCATTTAAATTCAACTTTAATTACTACTTGGACATCATTTCTCGTGCCTTCTTAAAGAAGATGTACGTTACGTTGTGTTTGTGTGATTAAAGCAAGTTTTACCAAACAGTTTGTTTAAAATGAAGTTCCTAATGGTGGATCAGGTTTATACCGAATTTACAAGCATTTCTTAACCCCGTCAATGTCTAAACCAACATGTATAACGTTACTTAAAAATACTCTAGTTCACCTTAAATCGCGAGAATTATGAATGGGATTTGGCGCAGTGTGTTTGTGAGATAAATGAAGGTGAAGAACATTTTGTTATGAAATAAATACCTACATCTACCTGAACCGAGCCGAGCTAACGTGTGACAGGCAGCCCGGGCAACAGGCGTTCAGTCCCCGGCTGTGTGTCCGCGGCTGCCCGCTGTGCCGGAGCCTTTTTGTTTGGCCTGAATGGAGCCCGGTTGCCAGGGTTCACGGAGATATCACGGCTCCTTATTGTTCCAGCCGGGTTACCGGAAGGTCTCCACGGTTTCCTCTTGTCTCCACAAACACGCAGGTCCTCTTATCTTTGACTTAAGCTGTCATTTGTGACGTGAAAGGTTTTAGCTAGCGGCTTAATCTCACCTGGTTTCAGCGGGGGGGGAAAATGTTGTTGTTTCATCTTTTGTTCTCTTTTTATCCGAATCATATTAATGAAGATTTAGTGTAAAATAAAAGAGGCAGGTGTGAACAGTTAACACGTGTTAACAGGCAGCTCATTAATTCTCTCTCCTGTGACCTCTGCAGGTAATTGGTGTTCTGAGAGCTGCGGCAGGTCTCAGGTGAGATTACCTGGTCAGTCTGTGAACATTATCCAGAACACTTCAGTTTGTCTCTTTACAGGTGAGATGACAGTTTAGACATAAAAAGAATAAAAACATTAAATAACGTTAGATGACACATTTAAAGACTCCTCTGTCCTGCCGGTCTGATAAATATTCATCCAGATGTTCAGTAAAGATTTGAGACTGATTTATAACGTGTCTCTACTTGTTGACCCAAACAAACATGGCACCCGGAAATGCTTCCATGGCCGCAGTTATCACTGAGGACACTGAAGTCATGTTGTAGAGCTGTGTATTGGCAGGATACTGCGATGCGTGTCACAATACCGATACGTGTCATGGTACGTGTCACGTTACGCAGGTTACTGATATATAACAAAGGATCGCAGTCAGCGTTTTTACAATAAGTCACCTGGAGTTTGTCAGAAGAAATGGAGCCAAATCAAAAAGTTCACGTCCACTCAAACACAAATCATAGTTGAGTTTATTAAATTTGTCTTTGGATGATTTTTAAGATGTTTTGTATCTAAAATAAAAAATAAAATTCTCAAATTTAATCCCAGAATTCAGAATTTTCTTTCAGAATATCGAAATTAAGTTTTCTTACAGGTCACATGCTGTGCTGTTAGCGCTGTTAGCTTGCTGTTAGCTGGTGTTAGCTCTGTTAGCTTGCTGTCAGCATGCTGTTAGCTCTCTGTGACGTTTGCTGATGCTGAGCGTTAGAAGGACCTTTGAGCTGGCTGTTAGCTCTCCATTAGCTGGGTGTTAGAGCTCTCTGTTAGCTTTCTGTTTGCTCTCTGTTAACTCTCTTTTAGCTGGGTGTTGGCTCTCTGTTAGCTTGCTGTTAGAGCCCTCTCTTAGCTCTCTGTGACATTTGCTGATGCTGAGCGTTAGGACCTTTGAGCTGGCTGTTAGGTCTCTGTTAGCTAACTGTTAGAGCTCTCTGTTAGCACTCTGTTAGCTGGGTGTTGGCTCTCTTTTAGCTCTCTGTTAGCTCTCTGTGACATTTGCTGATGCTGAGCATTAGCAGGACCTTTGAACTGGCCGTTGTGTAATCTGAACTGTTTTCTGAGGCTTTGTCTCATTTAGAGTTTCCTGCATGGGTCAGATAGTGAGGGATTAAAGTCCACAGCTGGTCCTGGATCAGTTTTCTGTCAGGACTGTGGTCTTTGTGGGAAACATCCCTCCAGCTGCCGTCTGTCTATTTCTAGATGTTTCTCAGCTCTCAGGGTCTCTGCTGGGACTGATGGAGGAAATCAAAACACAAGACAACAGTCACAGTTCTGTTTCCAAAAGTCCAATCAGGACGAGCAAACGAGCAGGTTTTAGTGATTATTTCTACATTAAGTTTTACTGCATTCACAGAAAAATGAAAAACAACACGCCACTTTTAAGAACATTTCAAACATTTAAAGAGTTTTTGCGTGTTATTTAACACCGGCTGCATAGACTGCAGGAAAGGATGAAGTCATGTGACCTTCACTGTCTTAGTCACATGACCTACAGTCACAGTTTGGTTAAGTTTAGAGTTAAAAACGTTACGTAGTTAACGTACAGACATAAGTTAAAATGGGTCAGTGTTGACTTTCGGTCTCATGAGCCCCTCCTGAGTGAAAGTCCTGCGTTTCTTCGCTCTTTATTTCTTCATGTTTGACGACATTCACAGCTAAATTACGTGAGAGCAGCTTCACGACGTTAAATACATGCGAAAAGCAACAAATGCATCGTGATGTTATTCATACACCAGGCTGGTACATCAACAAACTTTCAATTCACAGGAAGTATTAACAGGAAAAAGTTACATTAATATTGAATGTTGAAAATATTGATAAACTTATTTTGATTAAAGATGTGTTTTTTTTAAATTGTTTTGTCCATTAAATGCAGATAAAATAAAACATGTCTGTCATAGTTTGTTGTTGATGTCACTGACTGTTACTGGGCGTCTGCTGGGAGCTCGTCCTGCGTGTGCGTGTCATTGGTTACCGTGACGACGGGGTGATGTAACCGTACCTGCCCAGGTGCTGCTGTGATGTGTGGGAGGACCCAGCGTAGGATTATGGGATTGAAACGGGAAGCTGGAGGCGAGTCGAGTTTCACTTCACGCTAATGATCCGTCAGAGGTGGAGCGACACGATGTGACACTGACCTGAGATCAGATCAGATCAGCTGTTTTACAGACTGAATGATTATTGATTTAGTTGAGAACGTAATCGACAGATTGATCGGTGATGAAAAGAGACGGGGACGAAGTTTTAAAAAGTTCAACTTCTTTTGTCACGAATGAAGGAATCAGAACGTTTCCATCGTTGTTTGTGTGAAAGAACAAACTAAACTCAGACGTGTTTGTCAGTTTAGATCCATCACATGGAACTTTAGGATGTTCTGGACAGAAATCAGTCTACTTTAAAAAGTTAGAACTCTGAGGGAAAAGTAAGAATTTCTTCAAAACAAAGGATGAATTTTACTGAATTTTACTAAAAACTGAATTTTAGTCTCATAGTTTTGACTTTGGTCAGATGTTTATCTGCTGATCACCTTTATCTGATCAAATATGTGATCGGTTTTATAGATGATGTACAGCGTGAAGATCCGACAGAGCTGGAAGAACAAAATCCTGCAGGAAACAGAAAAGACGGCATGTCAGATCAATAATACAAACGATCAGTGTTAAACGCAGATCAATAATACAGAAACAATGATCAGCTTTAAATGCTCACATGATTGAAGTGTTGATCTGTGATCAGTGTCTGACCTCATGTTTGTTCTGTCAGAGCTTCACTGTCAGTTTTTAATAAAGCTGAGCAGGCTGTTTATTGTGTGTGTGTGTGTGTGTGTGTGTGTGTGTGTTTTCTAATCCTTCACTCTGAGTATTTATTTTCTTTGTCTTAATCTTATTGAATGGCAGCAGATACTTCTGTATCTCCTGTCAGACAGCAGCAGGTGAACAGGCTGTAGTTGCGGTGGGTGTTATCTTTTATTATCCTTTGGGCTCATTGGACGATGGTGACGTCCACATTCTTCACAACAGAGTTCTCTCCATGTCGGGGATTGAAGTCAACCTAACTCTATTTGTGACTGAATGATTGTTTGAGGAGCAGTTTTTATTTGTCCTGTCCTGCAGCTTGTTTGTTCATTACACCGTGTTGACCTTTTGTATCTGTTACAGCAGAGAAAGTGTTTTATACCGTTCAGTCGGTAAACATTACAGTCCAACGGGAGTTCCCTGAGCTCTGAAAGGATTATTCATGCTGTGATACTGTAGGTCAATACTACATCTCCTGAACACCTGCACCTTTGTTTTATCTCTGAGGCAACATCTCGACACAGAAACACAACGAGAACTGAAACAGAACCTGAAATGTTAAAAGAATTTGTTAACAATTAATAATTTATTATAAATCAGCAGTAACTGGTTCCTCTTTTGACATTTAAATGGCTACACACAGAATAAACACAGCCGGTATTTTTCCATCAAGTCAGGAAACTACAAAAAGTGAGGGAGAAAAAAAGAAAGTTAAATGTTTATTTATTTTATTTAAAATACTGTCAGACAAAAGTTATAATATTCTGTGGAAGTTGTAATTTGTAAATTGTAATAGTTGTAATAATTCTTTCTGAATAAAATATTTTTATTTAGAGGTATGATTGGAATCTAATAAGAGTAAAATTATGGATGAAGTCGTAGGAAAAGGTCAAAATATAATGAGAATAAAGTTGTAATATTTTATAATTTAACTCGTGATTTTATTAAATAAATGTTATTTTTTTGAGAATCTGAAGAAAAAATTGCAATATTTCAAAATGAAAGTGATTTTACAACATTACAAGATAAAGTCAAAGTTTCAACAGTGATCACACAATCCTACCAAAAACACTGTGACATTACAGTCATGTTGAAGTACTACAAGAATTATTCAAAAATATATTTTTTTTATTTAAAGTTATTTTGGAGAAAAGGGGAATAAAAAAGCTTCTGTGTCTCATTCTAATTTATAACAGAAAAATATTTCATGTAACTGATGTTTAGTTTAATGGTGTGAATCCTGGTTGTAGTTTTTACAGTTTTTTGTTGTCTGACATTTGTTAATCAGGACAAAGGTCATCGGGTCAGATGAGTGAAGAGTCCAGCAGCCGATCATTGATCAGATACAGCCAGTCCGTAATAAGCAATAACAGTGATTTCCTGACATCAGCAGAAGCTCTGTGTGTTTTTCCACAGTTTAAAAACCTGAATCTGAAGGTGTGAACGATCAGTGGGATTAAATCTGGATTATTAAAAGTTTGAATTTCTGACACATTTCTTTGTCAGAGCTGAATTGATTTTCAGTTCAGACTGAATCAGAAGTTTATTGATCACATATTTATTTAAGTGACATGAACTGAGGTATCAGGTGAAACCGTCTGGGTTTTGTAAAGTGGGATCCTTTAACAAATGTGTGTTTCAGTCTTACTGTGTCTGTCCTCTTCAGGAGCTTTAAGTCATGTGTGTTTCCTCTGTTGTCTGACACCTGCCAGCTGGCAGACAAGCCCCGCCCCTCCCCCACCTGTCCATAATGAGTCAGTAATTAGAGGCTTAAACTCGTCAGCAAGCTACTGCAGCAAATCCAGGTCCTGCAGAGACCTGGATCCTCAGTAATCTGTCACACATGAAACCCAGAGACATTACTTGAGAGACTGTGGAGGTTTAGAGCTGCACAGACTCACCTGTGGACGTCTCATACAGGTAAGATCTCTGTGGCTTCAGCTGTGGCTGTTTGGTGTCTTCTGTTCGGTTTTAGTCCCCCTGTGATACGAGGTCACGATCCAGGCAGACTTCAGTCAGCTGTAGGGCCACTAGCTCCACCGCTAACTGAGCTAACAGTCACTAAAGCTACAACCAAAGATAACTAACTTACAGGAGACAGTATCGTGACCGCTTTGGATTCAGCGTGTGCTTTTGTTCATGATTGTTGATGATGTCGACCTCAGATGGACCAAAATCTGACCTCTAAATATGTGAAACCTTCTCAGGTGTTGAGCGTCAGGATTTGTCCACCTGTTGGACTGTGAGACAGCAGGATGTCTCGGTATTGATTACTCATTTAAATGATGGAGTTCTGTTCTTATTCTCCTTGCTTCAGCGTCTTTAACTGTAAGAATGTAACGTGTTGGCGTAGAGCGGACTGTGGGCGACGTCTTCAGTTCAGGACGACCTCTTTGTGACTCAACTCGGATCTCTCGTTTGGCTTCACGGCTCGTAGTGACACATGAGTGTGTGGGTCAGTGAAGTTCAGTGTGAACACAGAAGAACTGTACGGCTGTTTATCACAGTGTCAGTTACTGTACATGATCATTTTAGTTTCACAGTAGAGCCGATCTTAAAGACAGAAAACAACCTGAAGTTCTGCTGCTGCAGTTTAAAGCAGCAGTTCCACATTTTGATAAATCCTCTTCTCCTCTTCCAGTCTGAGAGTTCAGATTGATTCCACTCTGTCTGTACACTAAATATGAAGCTACACAGCAGCTACACAGCAGCTGGTTAGCTTAGCTTAGCATAAAGACTGGAAACAGAGGGAAACAGTTAGCCTGGCTCTGTGCAAAGGAAACAAAATCTGCCAGCAGCTCAGAAACTCAGATTCACGTGTTTTTATCAGGTTTGTTTGATCTGAACAAAAACTGTCGTGTAAAGACGTGATGGCCCGTTTGTGTGTCAGAACATTTCTTATGAAGACATTATTAAATTAATGTGAATCATGTAAAATCAAATATTTAATGATTTGAAAATTGCACTTGGTGCTTATAAACCGAATTATCCAAACATACACATAAATTTCATTTTATATTTTAAATTATATTTAGATTTCCCAATATATACAATCTACATCATCAACAAAACAAAGAGCCACAATCGCAACAACAAAACATATTTACCAACATATAATATAATCTCAGTATCTTCACATCTGATCGACTTAGATGAAGTATATAAAAAGTTCATTTCTATCTAGTAGAATTGGCAATTTAGAGAAATAAAAACCAATAAATGATTCAGCTCAAATCTTTAACATTTATCTCATCTTACTGTAAAGAAGTAAAGAGGCTGTTTGATTCTGTCTCTAACAGAGTGACCCTCGGCAGTAATGAAGACATCAGCATCTTCAGGATTATTATAGATTATTATCAGCCTTAACATGCAGCCCCTGTCAGGATGAACCTGAGACTTTAGTTGGACTGTTTGAGTCGCTAGTTTTCAGGTCAGATTGTGAACATGTGTTGCTGAGTCCAGTGTCAGAGCTGCAGGGTTGAAGTCAATACCATCGGTTATTGATTAAACACAGCCAGAGGTGAATCTGGATAAATATGAGTAAATGAAACTCTCAGCAGCTGTAATGGACCTTATAATATGTTTATAGTGATTATGGTGTGATATGCCAGGAAAACATTTTGGTAAATAAGCTGGTTTAGTGTCATTCAAACAGAGTCGGAGGGATTTCAGTTTCATCTCTGTGTCCAGTAAAGGATGTGTTTAACCTAGCTTAGCACAAAGACTGGAATTAAAGTGAAACTGCTAGCATGGTGCCATCAAAAGAGACTATATCCACAATTCTGTCTGATTGTTGGTTACTAACATGTTTACTTGTCATCTGTGTTGGTGCAGTAGAGCTTTGAAGCAGTAAAGTGTTGGTGCAGTAAAGTTTTGTACAGTAAAGCGTCCTCTGCGTCGGTGCAGTAAAGTTTTGCACAGTAAAGCGTCCTCTGCGTCGGTGCAGTAAAGAGTAGGTGCAGTAAATGTTGGTGCAGTAAAGAGTTGTACAGTAAAGCGTCCTCAGTGTACATTATGTAGGTTACAGTGAGATAAATGAGTATCAGCTCCCTGCAGAGCTCTGTGGCCTCGATCCTGTTGGGAATCAGAGGACAATGAATCAATCCTCACAGCAGAAGCTGCTCTCATTCTCTCACACTCATTATTGCAGAGCTCACATGTTTTATACAATCATTAAATCCAGATCAGAACACTCTGTACCTGAGTCTGCTGCAGATATTTATCAATGTGAATAGAACAGATCTATGAAACCAGACCTGATTCTGTACAGATGTTAAAATGTGTTTTTGTTCTGTTTTCATGTAAGGCAGAATATATGGAGGATAATAAGTGCCACATGAAACAAATTATTTGACATTAAAGTCAGATGATTTGGAATAATTGATTTGAAACAGAGTTAGTTGTGAAAATGTTTCCCCTGCTACCCATTACTTATTTTCACACCAGAATATGTAAACATAGGTTTAATAATACTGAATTCCCCTTTAAGGAGCAACACTGTTGCTGTAAAGCAGGTCTTTACTTACTGTTACTTTAGTTAAAAAGCAGCATGTCTATACATTCAGTACAGCCTCAGTAGCTAGCGTAGCATAGAAGGGCTAATTAACTATCAGAAATAAAAACCCAAAGCAGCAAATCTTTACAATGAAGCAGCTGGAACCAGCAAATGTTTGACATTTCTACCTGAAACATGACTGAAAAGAGTCATCACCTATCAGAATAGTTGACAACTATCTTCCTTTTGTTTGACCAATCGACTAATCAATGAATCAACTAATCGTAATAGAATAGCAGTTTAGAGTAACGTTTAACCATGAAGAGCTGAAATCCACAAAACCAACCTGAAAGTGAAAAAAGTGGGAGCTGTCTGACGCTACGCTGTGATTGGCCGGCCTGTGTTTGAGGGGCAGGACTTAACAAAGGTTATTAAGTTAACAGACATGAAAACACAGTATTCTGCTGTGGACTTACTACAATATCCTTCATTCAACAGGACAGCAGGGATTGTGATTGTGTGTGTGTGTGTGTGTGTGTGTGTGTGTGTGTGTGTGTGTGTGTGTGTGTGTGTGTGTGTGTGTGTG
>JBBPCS010001622.1:0-14760 GCA_037974645.1 Hollardia meadi
ACAATGTAGAAAATAATAAAAATAAAGAAAAACCATTGAATGAGAAGGTGTGTCCAAACTTTTGACTGGTACTGTACGTGTATGCCTATAATACCTCTTTTGTATCATCGTGGCCAAAGTTGCAATTTAATCAGTGGAACTGTTTTATGTATGGATTTTTAGATGATTTTTGCATTAATGTGATGAAGTAGCTTGATTTTCAAGAACATTTACTCTATCACAATATGCTGTACAGTATATCAATACTTGTGGTAGACAGAATTCACCGTTATGGAGCTGAACTGCACTGACTGAAAGTAGATCACCATGCTTGATGAACTTAGGAACTGAAGAGTGTGGCAGCATGCCCGCCGTGCTGTAAACTAAACCTTGTGCTCAGTCAAGCTTGCACTGCTGCTTTCCATATTGATGGTAATTTTGTTCTAGTCGATACAAAAGGAACAGAGACTGTGCACCAATTGGGTTATCGGTCACCCTGTTGCGTCTACATAGACATCTCAAAAACCAATTAATTCCACAAGGGTACTGATTGAGCCAAGGTGGTTAATTTATAGACCGAGTTACTTCACACAGTGCAGAGGTGTGGTAAAGCACTTAAAGAGATTTTGAAAGCTGCTACTGTTGAAGTTTAACTTTGTCTGTAGGTCACAAAAGTAGAAGAGAAGACAAGTCAGGGTGCCTCTTTTACAAACTGCTCCATAAACTACAATAAATCAAATCCATGCACATCTACTCTTTAGACATAGTGTCAGTTTTTGACCCACCTAAAGCACTTTTCAGACTTCCATCGCTTTTACTTTACTCTGGGAGATATTTAGCATTGGTCCCATGTCTGCATGAGCCCCCCAGTCACTATTATGTAAAAGTCATAATATTGGACCTGTAACATTTCTGTGACACTTCTACCAATACAAACCTGAACTGAATGCCGTCAGATGAACATAAAGGCAGCAAAAGGTGAAGCTTGCAGAGAGATTAAATGCATATATTGTTCCACCTTCTAAGTCTCACAGTAATGGATTATCTCAATCATCATCTCTTAAACACAAAATGAGTTTAATAAACTGGAATGTTTGTTCATGCCAACTGCATGGATGAATAAATGAATATCTAGCAGAATGCTTTACATACAGGAAACAGGAATTAGTCCCATCCAAATGTCCTGTCATTAAGGGCCTGTGCACTGTTGGATATTATAAATAAATCTGGTATACATGTACCAGAATTTACTCCCCAATAACGTTAAATGGTTAAATTGATGTGAAAGTGTAACAGTGGATTCACTATAAGAAGGGTGGGGTCATTTAGGGTTCATCGGCAAAAAAAAATTGAAATCTTTTAAATCTGTAACTCAAATCAACTTAAATTGAGGGCACCTGCCTTGTGATTTCAACTTATATAATACCAGCTGCCCCGTCCCTTTAGGAGACTAGCGGCAGGTCCTGAGTCTATTCATTCTTATGGAAGAACTGAACATGAGCAAAAATTATGTCTGATTCGTTTGGCCCGTAGTCACCAAAGTAAACATGGGACCCATTTTTCATGAGCCACATATCTTCTGAACATTCTGACACTAAAATGGCATTTTTCAGAAAATCAGGAGAAAATTAACTTTGTTTGAGATCTGAAGATCCGTCTCATTATAAGCAACGCACTCTCGTGAAACCTCGGGATCTGTAGCAAGCACATTAAGCTAGCAGATAAAACGAGCGGCAAAACGCAAACATTAGTTACACTGATTAATGACATTTGTTTAAATTTTCTGACTCCACTTTATGTTTTGATGTTTTGAATAACATAGTCACGAAAGTGAAGACATAACTCAGAGGTTTCTGAATTGGATCCACACAGTTTTTGAAGGTGTAATCTGATGTGCCCATCTTCCTCTTCTGTCAAAATAGAAGTGCACTCCACACTCAGTCCTGTATCCAGTGACCAACATAACTAGTGTGTCTTTCACATGTTTTGAACTTGTTTAAACATTTGCAGAGATTATGCTTTGTGGAAAATTTCATGTCATAAAAATAACTTAACCAGATAACTCTTTAACAAAGCCGGGTCTGCTTTGCATGTGCTCCATTTTTAGGACCAAGATTTAGAAGCAAAACTTGAAAATGTTGTATGACTTAATTTTAAAAGACAGATATTAATCACCTGCACACAAATAAAAATCATTTCAAATATAGCTTTGAGAAGCATGTTTTATTTTTCTAAATTGAACTGACAAATACTTTTATTAAGTGACACATATTCCTATTTAATTAAAAAACACAGGGATTCCTATTTAATAAAAAACAGGGGTATTGTAAAATCAGAGTAAAAGAATTTTAGAACCAAATTAATAGCATTAACATTGCACCCCTTAAGACCCATTTTGAGTTTATGTTTGTTGCTTAAGGTTATGTTAGCACAATCCAGCATTAATCAGTAAAAAATGGGAAATGTTGAGTGTAAATAATGAAACCTCCGCAGCATATCTTTAATGCCACATAAGTGGTTTGGCCAATTCTGTCTGTCTGTCTGTGTGCCTATGTGACTGTGTGGTCCGGTGGATTATCTTACACTCTGATTCATCGGGTTCATTGACAGGTCCATAGCAGCATGCCAAAACCCTGAGTTACTTATTAAAGGGATGGATCTGTTTCCTTTCTTCACTCTAAATGCCAACAGACAGACAGTTAGAGACTGTCTAACTGCCTTGATTTGTGTGTAACTTTAACGGATGTTATTGTGCTGCAATGGATGTGTTTTATACTGTGTTGCTAAAATCCAAGGCTAAATTATCTAGGGAAAATTGCTTGGAGCTGCCATCCATGAGACCAAAGGGGAAACAAATCTTTTTATATGAATTCCCTTTGTCACAAATTCAGGGATGCAACTTTAAAAAGAACAATTACACTTAATGAATAGTAAAAAAGGCAACCAGATGAACCTATAAAAGTTCCATAAGACCCAACATATGTGCTTGATTATTTACATGATATTATCATATGTGTATTATTAACACAATATCAATATTTCATTTTTAGATATACACGCTTATCATGAATACTGGTATATTGCGTCATAATGTCAGATAACATAATTTGTTGACGATAACTACGAGCCCATTTCCAGCAGCAGTAGGTAGATATTTTCAGTGAAAAAGCTCTGATAAACCCACTGTACACCTGCTCAGCACCAAACGGCAGACTGTTCTGGAACAGAACAGGAGATTTCGTATTTGGTCAGATACTGAATTGGTGACACTAATCTTGGGTGCCCACCTTGAATCTGTGCTGATTGTATAGATCTTCTGTGCTGCTGGGTTGAACATGTGTGTGAAGCATCCATGTTTTAGAATTTGTAGCTCCTCCAACCTCCATATTTGAAGCATTGTAGTTCACCACAAGCTCATTAGTTTTGCTGATCTTGAGCTTCAGGTGATTGTTGTTGCACCATGTGACCAAGCTTTCTATCAGTCCTCTGTACTCCTCTGGAAAAATAGTCTCGAAATCAGGACAGCAAGTTTCTCACTGGAAATTATGAAGTCATAAATGTCAGTATAGTGATAACTTCCATTTTTACCTGAAAATACAACTAGCACCTTTTATTAAACTCCTTCAGAGTCTTCATTACATACTGTATATTATATGAGACTGGACAGACATGGATCTAAACTGCTACTTGACTGGTTGGTGGAAACATACAAGACATACATACATGAGGTGGTAATTCTAGTTTATATATTGCTGAGCAACTCACACATTCTCTAGGATACATTAGGTAATATTTTCTTAGATGGCATTTTGTGTTAGCAGCCAGGAGAAAAGGTTTTGACAAGGCTGAATGTCCCTTCAGTGGATGATGGAGGTTTAAGATTAAGTGCAAACACAGGTTTTGATTGGCTGTCTGTCAAATGTATACATGGCATGTTAGTATCATGCCAGTGATGCACTGGTGATTGAGAAAGTGTGTGTGGGTGTGGGTGTGTTAACAGAGACATGTTTTAGGTCCCTCCTTCTGAACTAGGGCTGCACAAGATATCGTTTTAGCATCAACATTGTGCATGTGCAATAGTCCCATTGCAGGACCTGCAATGTGTAAGTAAGGCAAATTAACTCAATCGCAACTGTTACAACTTTTATACTGATTGATACAAAAGGAAAACTCACAAGGTTCTCATTTTCCATGACTAGTCTACAAGAAAAGTCTACAAGTTTATCTTTTAAGGCTGTTTATCGTACAACGCGTAGACTAAGCATACATTTTAACATTGTTAGAAATGGCCAATTGCATACATAAACTAGAAAAAGAGGCACTTGGAGTGCACAAACCTTCGCCAAGGCAGCTCAGTTCCCCTGGATCCAGATCCGCAGCAAAATTTAAAGGATTGTTCCTTGGGCCATACCCTGCCACTTCTGAAAGTTTCATCAAAATCTGTCCATAACTTTTCGAGTTATGTTGCTGACAGATAAACAAACAAAAATTTCATATTTTGATCCATAAAATCCAGATCTTTATGGGGATCTGCACCAAATTATATATATTGTCTAAACATCTCATAATGCACATACCTTTTTTTCATGATGGTCTATGTTTTAGTTTCCGAGAAATTGACGAAAATCTGCTAAATACTCCTATGTCTCAGTGTTAAAGAAAGAGATAAAAATTCCTTTATCCGGATCTGTGCCAAAATTGAATGGGTTCTTCCTTGGCCCATGCCCCATCCTTCCACCAAGTTTTGTGGAAATCCATTCAGTAGTTTTTGCGTAGCCTAATCCTGCTGACAGACAGACAGACAGACAGACGGCACTAAAAACATAACCTCCTTGGCGGAAGTAATAACACAACTGCATCACACAAGTTGATTTGTAAAGTTTATTAAAAAACATGTTGTTTTTCCCAAATACCTCTTCACCTGTTCTGTCCCAAGTCCATGCCGCTGTCAGAGTCACATACGTAAAACGGAAAGTGGAGGGGTGGCTGAACCTACTGTGGTAGAATTAGGAGGGGGCATTTGTTTTGTTAGAAAAGGAGAGACTTTTAAAATACTCAACACAATGTAACAGTGTATCTGTACATGAATAAGACACTGCATGTATCTGGTGAATTTTCCTGTATTTTTTTATCTCGATACATATTGACAAAACACACTGTGAGATTGGACCAAATTCATCAACTGTCATAGGTAATATATTTTTACATAGTGATTAGGTAGGGTAGGTCCATTATTTGTTCTGTTTTTGTTTTTTTTATATATCATTCTGTAGCTTTACAGTAGTGTTCCTTATGTATTCAAATGTTAACATTTATATATGCATGTTTAGTGACAATCACTGATTTGTTTGTGCTAATGCCTCTTCCTCTCTGTCCATTCACTCTGTAGCTCTCTCAACCACTTCTGGTGGTCTTTCTCTCTCTTCCTTGTTGAGCTGGAGAGTAACTCTGAAATGTGTTTACAGCAATCAACAAATCCTGAAACAAATCCTGAAATCAAGATATAATAATAATAAAATAATCTGCCACCTCCATGCTCAAAACTTCCAAGCTAACATTTTTAGTCACTTACCTTCTGTCAGGGAACTTTTGTGTGTAGGTTGAGGGAGGGGACCTACATCACTGCTTTTTGATAAAGGCTGAGCAGGAGTTTACATTTTAAAAACCCAGAAAATAATGTGGATGGAGTTGCCCTTTAAATCACAAGATGACTCAGCTGCTTGTCCAGATCACACTCATTTTCTAGGTGATGGTTACATTTCTGCACAGTGCCTGCTAGCTGCTTGACAGTAATAGATGAACCATTGGTGAACAAGTTAACCCAGCTGCTGGAGACAACCTGTACTACCCACCTCTGCACATGCTGGACTGCCAGTTGGAGGCCCCAGTGCCTGGAGGCTGCTGCTGTTGTTGTAACTTGTTTGTTTTTTGTCTTTGCATACATTCTGTCTTTGCACTGGTAACTCCAAAGCCATAATAGAAAGACATGTCATCTGGGGGTTCATTGGCATTAAAGTGGGATTATCAGTAGTGCAGAAGACATTGGAGAAAATTATTTTTAGTCAGCAACTATCCTGGCAGTTAAACGTCTGGAGCAGGGTTTTATATCAAGCTTAAGTAAGAGTGTATTTATTTCCTGTTATTGATGTTTGAATTATCACTCTCTGCTTCACCTTCTCACCTGAGTGCTCTGCTTGTCTAAAGGAGCATCTCTCCTCTGACAGTACCCCACTCAGGGTACAGGCAGGAAATATTAAACTGTTAAAGGTGTTAACTCTCTTTTTGGCTGACACCCCTGTTAGTGTACGATAACCACAGGCAATCACTTATCAGTAGTGCTGACAGATAGTGGCCTTGTCAGAGGCAATCAGGGGAAATGAGCTGCCAACCAGCTCACTGTTCCTGTGTGCTAAGTGGATAGGAGACCACAGATCTGTTGACACCTCCGACCCCCTTCCCCGTAAGAATGGCTTTGTGATGTATGTTGTTCACTAGCCGCAACTTTGAACATGAACATGTATGACTTTGTAATTGAATTGAAGCAACAGTTTGACATGAGTTTACATTGTTCCTTAATTAAGAGTTGACTTGAATCGGTGGCACTGGAGAGGAGAGCTCTGATCTGTGTAGGAGTGGCACTAATCTGACCATTTATTGCCCTATTTACCCTCTCCACCAGGCTCCTCGACTGAATGATATTTACAGAGCTGCTTGTAGGTGACATGAAAGGAAGAGATATTCTGCTATATTTAGGTGAATGCATTAATCAATAATGCATCCAGCTCTTCCAGCTCTGACTTCTTGATTATCTAGCACTCAAATGTTGGCTCTGCTGCATAATACAGATCATATGTGAGGAAAATGCCTGGATACAGAACAAATCTGCATTTGGACCTTACAAATATATAATACAGAATGTTAGGAAAGTTTACTTCCTGTAGCGCAGGTGTATAACTTCACAAATGTTGAATCATTTGGTTGACACTTCGGCTTTGTATAGGTGGTGTGTTGGGGGTGTTTTATTGGTGTGTGTACTGAGTGTGTAGTGCTGTTTTATTGTTAGTGTTGGCTAAGGCTGTTAGGCTTAAAACAAAAGTGGTGATCTCATTACAGACTAGCAATGTTATAATATCTTAATGAGGTCACCATATAAGAATTGATTTAACAGAAGGATGTACATTACTATGACTAGTCTCACATCACTCCGTTACCTGTGCTCTATTGTTGTCCAAATATGACCGTTGAGGAAGTTATTTTTGGTGAGACCTACCCCCCCCCAGCACCAGCTGGTGTAAGGTGGCCCTCTGTCTGAGGTCGTGGTAACCATAGCAGGCCTTGGAAAGTGAAATGTGATGCGGCCGGCCCTCTGGGCTGTTTCTGAATCACAACTCCATAATGAGCTGGCAGAGCTCAGGCTACATCAAAGATGCAGCACCCCAGTATCTGTTTCAACTCACGATGCACAATAGTGCAGTGTCACCTGTACAGGGGGAGTGGAGGTGGTGGGGCCAAGAGGAGCACAGAAACACTGAAAGCTTTCTGCCACCCTGCTCTATACTCACACCCACCCATACATCCTCAGACGAGCTCACACTGTGATCTGCCTGCTACACTACACACAAGTGTCTCCTTTGCTGATGTCGGTGCATTGACTTTACTTTAATCCAAAACATGTGGTAGATAATTTTTTTTAAGTAGAATGATGATACTTTAGAAATATATTAAGTGTTTTTTCAAAGTCAAAATACAGTTGTAGCGTGAACTTTTGACAGGGAACAATGTCAATAAGATGTGTATTTGGGTGCTTGTTAACATCACAACTCAGAGGGATTAGTCATAAGACTGGTAATCGCTGATAAATAAGTGATGGTAGCACACACAAGGGTGACTTGCATACGGGCAATCTGGCCCCCCCAAAAAAAGTCACAATCTATTTAATTACATTTCATGATCTAAATCTTTTTCTCAGTTTTGAAATAGCCTGTAAACTATAACCAGATGAAAAGGTCTATGAATTTGTCACCATTAAAACACAACACTGCATCAAAGATCATTCTTTTTTAGCACAAGCTACTCATCCACCATGCCGCTAGCTACAGTATAACTCACCTTGCACTGCTGACAATGTCACCCAATGAAGAGCCATGAGAAGTAATTTGTCCAATCAGCATAGCCACCTAGTTATAATTCTATTGGTTTGTTCACATAGCATGTATCTGCTAGTAAATATTGTGAACTCTACAGTTCTCCAGAAAAGTGGATTGTGGATACCTTCAAGATCGAACACAATCTAAAATCGTCAGATCAACCACCCATACTCATGTGTGATGAGTGTCACTGCAGTTTACCAGTGACACCCATCACTGGTAAGCTGCAGTGACACTCATCACTGTGAAAGTGACAGATTAAGGTTATTCGAAGTGTCAAGTCAATTTTATTTATATTGCTCAAAATCAGAAATCACAAAGAGATTGCCTCAGATTGCTCTCACTGTGGGATATCGCATCAACATAAAACGTGTCCGTCTGGTGATCGTAACTGGTTCCCAAAGGACTTTTCAGAAGTCAAAATTTGTATTCAAGTAGCATTCACACAGAGATGAGGACACAGTGCTGCAGGCATAACAACACTGCCTGAGCCGTAAATTAGCGCTTAGTCATTCTTACCAAAAGGGTTCAGTGATTAGAGAATAATAACCACAGGAGCTGCATGGCTTAACAGCCTGGCTTTAGTTTCTTGGACGTTAATTTTGATAGGCTGTTAAGATTACTCTGTCGGATCAGTTTACTTTTACATGCTAATAATGCTTTTGTGTTGGTGACTATGGTAAAAAACAAAACAAAAACAAAACAACCTGCATCCTGGCTAACAGTGCAGCACATTCCCCAAAGACTACCCTGAAACTAATGTGGCTGATCATCACCTATGGGGCATTACATAGGATTACCATTTGGCAAGGGAAAGAGAGCTTTGGCAACTCAACAAAACTGATTGAAAATAAGAGAGAAACCATGCAGTTTTACAGGATGAAGAGATGGCACTCTGAGTAGAAACTTAATTAAGGTTAATCACTTCATCATCACGTTTTACAGCCTCATCCTTGTGTCTTTGATGTATGTTTACACAAAATTAAAAAAAAAATAGGTCCCTTTTTTGTAATGCCTTTTTTGCCTGCATTGCATACGAGTGTTGTTTTTATATTTTACATCATGTGTTTTTGATTACATGAAACTATTCTCTTCCTTCTTCTTATGAACTAAGAGTCTACAGCTATATTAGTGTCTCTGTGAGGCTGTACTTAATCACAGTGGTACATTGAGTTAACTGCTAATGTTGCATGCTAACTTATCAAAATCACAATGCTAACATGTTTAAGACATGAATGTATCATTTAGAACCTGGATACGTATGCTCTGCCTTGCTTCCAATTTTGCCCAGTGGCCACTCGCAGTATTGCAGCAAAAAATTCCCTGCGGCCCAGAAAGCATTTTCCCCATAGACCACCATTATAAAAGAGACGTCTGTAAAACTGGACAGGATACCTCGAACTGCAAACAAGGTCAATTATAACTCTTTCTGTTATGATGTTTTGATCCATGGAGGTTTTATATTTGTAAAACTTTCCTCAAGCCGAGAAAAGTGATTTAAAAATCTCTGATGTCATCACAATGTAAAGTCTATGAGTCAAGGGGGAACTTGCGGGTGGGGGCAGCGGGAGAAACACTACTACACTACACTAATTCACTGGGTGGCATAACCAGGAGGTAAACCCGGAAGCTATAAAACTTTTTTGGTGTATGCACCAGGCGAGCAATTCTCATTGGATTGAATAGGCACCATCTTTGCATCCGGTATCTAGTTCTTCTTTATAAACCTATGGTTTGGGCAGGTATAATGTCTACCATGTTCACTATTTTTAACATTTGCTAATTAGCAGTAAACACAAAGTCCAGCTGAGGCAGATGGGAATGACATTAGTTTTATGTTTTTTATCATAACCCAAAGTATTGGAGGAATTAAAAGTTTAACCTGATTATGGCGCTAGATAAAAAGTCAGAGGATCACCATGAATGGGGACCATGAATGTCTATAAAAAATTCATGGCAATCCATCCAATAGTTGTTTCAGTCTTTGCCAAAGTTGTGGAAAGACCGACTGACAGACAGACCCCTGTATATAACTGAGAAGTGATTAACATGCACTGTAAATCTGTTACAACCCATTGTGTCTCTGTCTTAGAACAATGTGCCTTCCTTTGTTCCTCCAGGAGAGTCCTCTGACCCAGCGTCTCCCCCAGTGACCCCCCCCCCCAGGCCCCTCCTGACTCAGGGACATCATGGTACCCCTTCCCGTTCACCTTTCCCCACTCCTCTTCCTCCTCTTCTCCCTTGTCCTCCTGGCCCACCCCTGTACCTCCTTCCGGCCACAGGTTGTGGAGCGAGCACCTGGCCCTGAGCAGCCTCAGTCCTCTGGTAATGGTACTGGGTCTGGCAAGCGGACATGTGCGGGGGTTGTGGTGTGTAGACCCGGTATTGTGCTGCCGGTGTGGTTGCCACTCAACCCTCCGCTGGGGGAGCAGACAGGGAGGGCTGTCATCTACTTCGCCTGTCTCATGTACATGTTCCTGGGTGTGTCCATCATCGCCGATCGCTTCATGGCATCCATCGAAGTCATCACTTCTCAGGTATTATTGAACTTCATATTTATAAGAAATTAACTATCAAATTCTATCTGACGCAAGAGAGTCCTGGGAAATTCAGTGTGTCATTACCCTACAGTGACTGCTGGTCAGCAACAGTTATATATGCGTGCTTGAAGACTGACATTTTTGAAGAAATATTAAAGTAAACTATATACTCTATATCCAGTCTTATTGGTGTACACTGGTTATTGGATAATGAAGTGGAATAGTGTAACCAGTAAACAATTTCTTAAAGCCCACCACCAGTCAGAACTGTTTTTTTTATTCTTGTTCCTCCAGTTGAATGTTTGAGCTTCACTGTGTACAATGATGTATGTGCAGTCTGACACTATAAGGCTGTTTTCACATTCACGAGCATGATTTGTGACATCACAAATGTCAAAAATAGTCAATCCTGGTCCAATATTCAGCATACAAAAATGTGATGTGGACACTTGAAGCCTGCAGTGCACATACACTGAGAATTTCATGTGTCATTAGGCTACTTTTCTCTGACTATCGTCTCATCCATAGACTGTCTATAAAAGGTCTAGTCTCTCCCTGTGTGTGGGGGAGTGGGGGGGGGGGGGGGAACTACAGGTTAACATGGGAGACACATTTTGGTAATTTTACTGACAAGGGGGATGGCATCCCCCCTCATCCTTTACAAAATAAAAATGCAAATCCAGACACTGTTAGTCCCTGTAAGAACATAGCAGTGATGTTACAGTGATTTGTCATGAAGGCTAGTTTACAATTCATTATATCCTATTATCTCTGTACCATAACTCAATTAATCCTCCTCCTTGCTGAGTTTTGTCCAAGTCAGTTTTGATTCTCTTTGTTGAAGCCTTGGAGAAAATTAAACTTTGATGAAACTGTCCAGAATTTATTCCTTAACCTCTGTCCTTACAGAAATATCATATATACCTCACGACTCCAAGACTCCCAACATGTTCTTTTAAATGAAGCCAAAAGGTTGCCCACATCAAATGCTCTAAAATAAAACAGATAAAACCATAATTATGTAATATACAATGTATTATCATACTGTCACATTGACATTGATTACAATAACTGGAACGTGTATACAACGAGTTCAGTGGTGACAGCATCTTTGACATTTTCACAAACTTCTGTCCTTGTAGGAGAAAGAGGTGACCATCACCAAACCCAATGGTGAAACAACAGTAACAACAGTGAGAATCTGGAATGAGACTGTGTCCAACCTCACACTGATGGCCCTGGGCTCCTCGGCGCCTGAGATCCTGCTTTCTGTCATTGAGGTACACAAGGCATTGTACATCCTTTTAACATGTAATGTGAAAAACTGCTGTCTTTCATAGTGAATGTGCTGTTAACACACCGTCAAAAAAAATCTAACATTTTCTGACATTTTTTACATTCTTAAAAACATGCACGTGCTGCTTAGAATTTCACAGAAACAACAAATAATGTTGTGTATGTTAAATTAATAAAGAAACATAAATTAAATAAAAATTAGGGTAGAATCTGGAAACCACCAATGGCAACCAAGTTACTTCATATTAACACAATTAACGATTAATTTCAACCTTTAAATAGATAATCAATATTCTGACCGATCATATGACCTGACCATATAGCCAATTTTCTGTTTTTTTCTGTTTATATATATTCAGGATATTTAATGTTTAATATCCTACTGAAAAAATTACCTATTGTAATAGATTTTTGTTATTGGGTTGTTACATTAACCTTCGAAAAGTTCTTTGATTTTGTTTTATGTGACATTTGTCTTTTTTGGTGACAGGTGTGTGGGCACAACTTTGATGCAGGAGAGCTTGGCCCGGGCACAATCGTGGGCAGCGCTGCCTTCAATATGTTTGTGATAATAGGCCTGTGTGTATGGGTGATCCCTGATGGAGAGTCTCGTAAGATCAAACACCTGCGAGTGTTCTTTATCACGGCTTTCTGGAGTATTTTTGCCTACATCTGGCTCTACCTCATACTGGCTGTCATCTCACCTGGGATTGTAGAGGTGTGTTTCTGATGACTGTGTATAAATGTTTTTTGAATAAATCAAGTGTGCGTAAAATCATGTGATGCTCATACTGCCTGTATTACCAGGTGTGGGAGGCTGCAGTGACGCTGCTTTATTTTCCCGTGTGTGTTATCTTGGCTTGGATCGCTGACCGTCGCCTGCTTTTCTACAAATACATGCACAAGCGTTACCGTGCTGACAAGAGGCACGGCATTGTGGTGGAAATGGAAGGTGACCTTGCGCCCAAAGGCATTGACGTGATCATGGATGGAAAGTTGTCTGATGGCAGTTCATGCCCTGGAAACTCCTCCAGTGTGACAGTCTCTGTGCAGACTGGCAACGAACTAGACCAGAACAAAGATGAGGTACGACAAGTGGCTCAGGGACGAATTTTGTTGTAGATACACATTGTAAGACTGAAGACTGACTTGTGTGAAATCATATCTTTTTCCTTTTAATGTCAGGTTTTTGTGTCTATTGTGTATGACTGCAAAGTTTTGGTCACTATGCCTCCTCTGAATTAATTGTAATGGGGGATTTTAACCTGAAATGGCTCTCTGACAGCTCCAACAAATTAAAAGAACAGTTCCTGGAACTGAATCTTTTTCAGCTCATAGACAAACCCACCACACCAAATTTCAACAATCCTCTTAACTCCACATTAATAGATATCATACATACTAACAGACCACACAAATACCCTACCTCTGGAGTTTTTACTCTTGACGTTAGTGATCACTGTCCCATCGCCTGTGTCAGAGATACTAAAATCCCCAAAACTCAAAATTATTGCTACAAGAAATTCTAAGCATTTTAATCTCCAGGGTTTTTAACTGATCTATCTAACTCTGACATTCACAATATTTTCTCTATTACTGATCCTGCCATGGCACTGGAAAACTTTTCACATTTTAATGTTATTGCTAATGCCCCTTATAAAAAACATAGAATTAAAAATAGATACAGTGATACAGGACCCAGTGGCAACTCTGAGGACTGGTTAACATTTAAACAACAAAGAAACATTTGCACCAGCATGATTAGGAGGCCAAATTAACTGATTACCAGTCAGCTCTTTCTTTGTGTGACAGTTCCGCTAAATCTTGGAATACAATGGCATCCCTTTAGAACTCATTGACCAACAAAAACCTGGTCTAAAGTCAATGGCGCAGTGTTTTTCCTGCTATTTAAAGGGCGCATTATTCAGATATAGGATGCACCTACATAGGCAGCTTCACAACGCGCATACACTCTACTTGTTACACACTGATGCTCGGATTGGAGGCTTGGAGAGGCTGCTTTCAGTAGTTTTAAATGTTTCCATGCACACTGCAGTAATGTCACTGCAACAAACATTGTGGGACACTGAAGCAGCAAAACTAAGTTATAAACTTGTGCATTTGTTCATATGCAGTCAAAAGGAGTTGTTGATGGGACAGAGGATTGGGAGATGGTGGAGACAGACGGTCCAACCGCCAAAGAATACATACCTGTCCCTCGAGATGAGTGCAGCTGTTTAAATAGCAATGCACCCTGAGCAGACGCACCTGGCTTTTAAAGGGAATGGGAGATGACACTCTGATTGTTTTAATTTATTTTACGCCACACACACCTATGAATAATTAAAGGACTAAATACAAACCCTTTGTCCCCTGCGCCCTACATTGCACCCAGATTATGCGCCGTTTAACTAGCAAAATGGAAATGGACATACCCTAAATGCACTTGCGCCATAGACTTTAGACTGTGTGCTTTGGATCGCTTAAAGCCCCACTGCGTAACTTTTGGTATTTTCGCCACTGAGCACCCCCTACAGTTGCAGGGTGTAATTACACTGTTGTAAAGACAAATTGCGCTTTGAGCTCCCCTCATAAACAGCGGTGCATGTGCATTTGTTGACAAGCTGAAGCCTATTTAACCGGCAAAGACTATCAGAAGAGAAAGAACCACATCGACTGACGAGGTAGAATATTACTGGATTTTACACAAATATGACTGCGTATTTTTATTTATTGTAACATCGGAGATAAACACTAACAACAAGAATAGCGAGAGTTTTAGTTGTGTAGAAATACTG
>JBBPCS010001623.1:0-14758 GCA_037974645.1 Hollardia meadi
AGTAAAAAGCACATTTAGGCTATTTAATTTATGCAATGGTGAAAAAATTGGCAAAATAAATGAAAAACTGCGGAAAAAACGTTTTCCGTATTCGGCCTTCGGCCAAGTGTTTCATCATTTTCGGTTTCGGCCAGGAATTTTCATTTCGGTGCATCCCTAATAAAATACAAATGAATTTATTAAATATTTATTTATTTATTTTATCAGCAACCAGACAAAAGAAAAACAACGATATCCGATAATCAGAAAAATGCTGAATATTGGATCCCATTATCAACCAGGCAGATAATCTCTCCATCCCTACCCATAATGCATTAAAGATCTGTGACAAACTCGCAGTTTGTTGATTAGTTGCTTGTTTGTTAGCTCAGTGTTTCTGACAGTAGGAACTGTGGAGTTCCTGTTCTGCTCATTTATCAGGAGGATGCCAGTAAAACACTCATCCAGTGCTTCCTCATGAAGTTGATGGAGGAGTTTTTACATAATTTTTAGCCCTTTATGTTGAGGGAGGTTCATTTAGATATTGAATACCTAATTTACTTTGGTTGTGTCCTGAAGCAAATTCTGAAATTATTTGATTTAAAACATCTTTAGATTAAGATATGTAATATAAATTAGATGTCGATGTAATAACGATAGTTTGGAGCAGGGAAAAGTTGATTTACAGGCGCTGTGTAAAAGGGGCGACTGTAAACTTTACAGGGTCCGTCTGTCCCATTCTAGTGAACGCAAGTCACAAACACCTTGATGGAAATTCTACAAATTTGGCACAAACATTCACTTGGACCCAAAGATGTGGTTTTGGTGGTCAGAACTCAAAGGTCAAAGTCACTGTGACCTATTAAACAAATGTTTAGTCATAACTCAATGATTCATACACTGATTATGACAAAATTTCACACAAACTGTGCTGATTGTTTGGATCTTCTGCGCTGCCGGGTTCAACGTGTGTGTGAAGAATCCATGGTTCAGAATTTGTAGCTTCTTTGCAGCAACATCCATATTTGAGTCATTGTAGTCCACAACAAGCTCTTTGATTCTGTTGATATTGATCTTCAGGTGAATGTTGTTGCACCATGTGACCAAGCTCTCTGTCAGTCACTACATATATTATATGAGTCTGGACAGACATGATGGAAACTGCAACTACAAACCTTGATTTCAACAGAAATACATGTGTGCTGCCTGTCGCATTATTCCGACAAATCCATCTGGTAGCTCGACTTAAGGTGTCGGTTCAGGACAATTCAAATCCTGCGCCATATGCAGTTGTCTTTTACTGATTTTTAAATGCTCTAAAATATGACTGTTGCATGATAATGTGGTCAAAATCATCACTGAAACTCATATGCTAGGGGATTTACTGATTGCCAGATAATAAAAACAGGGAATAAGTAGTTGAATCTTCGTATTAAAGAGCCAAATCCAATTCGACTTTCTGATTCTGAGTCGGGTACGGCCGTAAACATTACAGCTAAATTAAAATAATTACATTTTTCACATTCAAAGTCTCAGAAGGCTGCCTTTTATTTTCACATTTTGTATGATGGGAGAGCTATATCATAAGCAGAATGAGTCCTACTGAATGTAGAGTCAGATCAGTGGAAATGTGACAGAATTCTTGGAAATATTTGAAAAAGAAACCAGACAAAAACTTGGGACATTTTATATTTAGTTCTGTAAACACTGAATATGTCCAGTTCTTTTCGCCACAGTAGATCCACACATGCATTTGTAGAAGTTCAAAGAGGCCAGTTGAAATGCAGATTATGGGCTGCTCCAGTAGATAAACATTTCAATCCACAGCTCTCTATATCTTCTGTGGTTTGAGGTTGATACTCTGTTGGCACATCACCGTGCTGGGCAGAGTATATAATTTGGCCCTGAGGCTTTAAATCAATAATAACACAGAAATGTTTAACGCAATACAAGTTGGAAAAAAAGAGACTTAAATACTAATTTAAAAAACACTCAAATATAAATCCATAAGTCTTACGACGTCTTACAAGTGGAGCAGCACTTTGCTCTTTGATTACACTTAATGTGATATTTCTGTCCGTCTTCTTGTACTCATCCTAAGAATGGCTTCTCACAAGGGACACGTTTGGATCTATTTTTGTTCATGACTATTTTCATCTTGCTTTGACTTATCAAACATCTGGAGACGTTTTGTCGTGCTGCTCACATTCCCGGAGAGAGCAGAGGAGGACGACTGAGGATTAATATTCTGTCCGGTTCTGATTATACACATGAAGACTCTGCTGGTGACTCTGACCGACTGATCTCAAGCTTTTTTTTACCTGGAGTTTTCTTTAGAGTGCTGAAAATAGAAAAAAGATTGTGTAGATGTGTTTGTGACATCTTTCTGTGGTTAAATTCTGTCATTTAGTCTTATTTATGGCTGATTTTATTCATTACTGTTTAGACTCTGAACTCTGTATTATGAGTTTGTAAAAATGGATGTATTAATTGCTAAACTAGAATGGCTAGTAGAGCACATCCCTCCGCCAAGGCCCAACAGCCCTCTTATTCAAGCCTCGGCACCAACTGCAGCAACTCGAGACACTTTCAGCTTTGCTTTCCCGATTGGCTTCATTGAAATTGGAAATCAGTTTACTACAAGTCATGATGGTGACGATTATGTCCATACATACTGATATTGGAATAACGGGGGGTGGGCCATGGTCCATTTAACACTGATATGAATGATTTAAATACGGCTATTTTCCACAGAAGCTACAGTAGTAATGACAGATCTGGACCCGCACCAAAATCTGTGATGTACATTTGGACATACGTTTAAAACTGTTGAAGAGACATAAAAACTGTTAGAACCTCACTGAATCCATATTAACTTAGCGACACATTGGTGCTAGCTGCAGGTTTCTAGCGCTATTTGTTACCGAACAGCAGCCAGGAAGAGACTACCCCCTTATGAAAACACGTTTAAATCCACTAGATCCGGATTTTTATTTGGATCTGCACTAAATTGTGCACACTCATAGATACCAGCCCTCTAAATGCACCTGATTTTTAAAATCAAGATCCATGCATTATTCCCTGGAAAATTCATGAAAATGTCGAAAAATGCCC
This sequence comes from Hollardia meadi, assembly GCA_037974645.1. Lineage (NCBI taxonomy): Eukaryota > Metazoa > Chordata > Actinopteri > Tetraodontiformes > Triacanthodidae > Hollardia > Hollardia meadi. The sequence continues at coordinate 3,094 of JBBPCS010001623.1, forward strand.
TATCTCGCAATGTTAAAGAAAGAGATTAAAAAAATTCCTGGATTTTGCGCCGAATTTTAATGGGCGCTTCCTCGGCCCGCGCTCCACCAAGTTTCGTGGAAATCCATTCAGTAGTTTTTGCGAAATCCTGGTGACAAACAAACAAACCAACCAACAAACGGACACGGGTGAAAACATAACCTCCTTGGCGGAGGTAAAAATCTGTTAGTTGATTCATCAATTAGTTGTTTTGAAAGAAAATTACTATGATGATAATTGATAATTAATTTAAGCCATTTTTAAGTATAAATGCCAAACATTCTCTGGTTCCAGATAGTCTCATTGCAAACAGATTTTCTATGATTTCGTGTTGTTGGTCAAACAAGATTTTATGTCCCAAATTTTACAATAAAGAAACATATTGCCATATTAATCGATATTGAGAATAATCGTTAATTGCAGCCCGACCCTGAAATATTTGCATTGAAAAAGTTGCAGTGTCCTCGTTAATCTCCCCTCCTTTCTTGTCTCATTCTGTCTTTCTGTCCTCACAGACAGTTGAAGAAGCTGAGTGAGGACAGTCTCACCAAGCAGCCGGAGGAAGTCTTTGATGTGCTGGAGAAGCTGGGTGAAGGGTGAGTCACGCAGTCGTACCGTCAGTAAAGGCTGTCGAGCCGACACAAGCCGCCCCACAGTGCTGACACATGGGAACGCCCGCATTTCCGCATGTCTGTATTTAAATGAGATCTTAGTGTTTGTATTAATCAACTTTTATTTCCTCTTTCTGTCGTCCATACTTTCTCTCGCGATCTCTGCCTCATTTCTTCTCCCTTTTTGTTTCTCCTCCCTTCTCTGGTGCCCATCAACATTGCCTCTTCATATCCTGTTTCTCAACGCACATCCTGTTCTGAGCAGCTGATTGACGCTGTGTGTGTTTGTGTTTCTGCTGTCATTTTTCAACAACTCGAACTGCTTAAAGACCCTCCAGTGAATGCAGCTCATACTCTGTGTGTAGTTACTTTCTGCAACATGAGCCGATGATGAGCCACACTGGTGTTAAAGAGACTAATGTTCACAACAGTTATGTTTAAAGTTGTTTATGGGATCCTTTGAGCATTTCCTCCCTTCAATTCATTTGAGCCGGTGAGAACGGACTCAAAAGATGTGTGAAAAATGAAAAGCTGTTAGACGGCAATGAGAGAATAATCCAGAGCAGCTCCAGTGACAGATGTTGACAGCTCATAGTTCCTCATACCTAAAAAGCTTGGCAACACAAAACGAACTGAGGAGCTCAGTGTTGACTGATGCTCACATCGATGCTGATTCCTGATCCTGAGTCAGCTTTTGCCCTTTAATTAGAAAGCCTGTAAAAGTGAAACATGACATAAATGTGTGATTCTTAAAGCGCTGTCTGCTTGAGCGCGTCCTTGTGACTTTATGAGACAGGAGTGATTCTTTGGTGTTAGACAGATGATTCAGTCTGTTTTTGCATTGAAGATGTAGAGATGCTTTAAACGAAGCGCATTGGTCAACTGAACCACAACCAGGAGAGTCCCGTGTCGCCGGGTCGGCCTCTCTAAAGCTGGGCGCAGTCGCTCGGCTGACTGCAGGGTCACGGCCCGGACGGCCTGTATCAACTAACGAGCGTTTAGTCATCAAACCAAAACACGTCGTCAGGGTCTGCCAGAAGCCTCTCAGCGAATAAATTCCACATGTTGACATCGTTTGTGTTGTAAAACAATAAAATAGCAGCCATACAGATTAAACAAGTCAGCTAACCCTAACCGGAGGAAAAGTGAAAGTTAGGACAGTCATCCTAAAGTTAGGAGCGTTTATTTGAGATTTTTGGAAGTTAGGATGCTTCTGTACTGTAATACATGTTTCCTATCTCATATTAAGATGGGAACATTGACTGAGGAAATGTTAATCTCTCATGATTCTTTCCTAAATCAGGTCCTAACACTAGTTACCATGGTTATCAAACAGTTAAGATAGGATCTGCAAGTTCAGAAGTTTCTGCAATACGGCCCAGCACCAGTCTTCAAAAACTCCTCTTCAACCCTGATTCCAAAAAAGTTTGGACACTGTGTAAAAAAAATATAAACATGATGCAATCATTTGCAAACAAACTCTGTTTACCAACAATAGTTTTTACAAAGTGTTCCTGAGCCCATGTAGTAATCTCCTTTATACAACATGTGTTTGACAAAGTGATGAACCTCGGCCCGTCTTTGCTTGTGATCGACTGAGCCTTTCAATCATGATACTATCACCTGTTAACCAATGAACCTGTTCACCTGTGGAATGTTCCAAACAGGTGTTTTTGGAGCGTTACACAATTTTCCCAGTCTGTTGTTGCCCCCGTCCCAACATGTTTGAAACATGTTGCTGCCATCAAATTCACAATAAGCAGATATTTACAAAAATCACATAAGTTGATGAGATCAAACATTAATTATCTTTGTACTGTTTTCAATTGAGTAGATGTCAAAAATGATTAGCAAATGATCATTTTCTGTTTTATTTATGCGTTACACAACGTCACAACTTTTTTTGGAATAGGGTTTTACAAGAAACGGGACTAACTAAATACTTATTGGGCTGACAAACAAACAGCCTTTTTAAATGTAATTTCCAGAAAAACATATAATTCAGGTCAGGTTACTGTCAGGTATAGTGACGCTTTAGTTATTGAAAATGCAGTAAGATTTAATGTCATTTTAGTCATGCTGGACAGAAAATATCCTATAAAATGAGTATTTGCGTAAACTAGGGTTAGGTGAGTTGCCAGTTTGTCCGGTCCGGTGTACGAGCTTAAGTGTGATATAACTGGTATATGGTTCAATATCAAGCAGGTTTAAAAAGTTTGCACTGGCCCAGCCCTCCTGTGCACACAGCCACACAGGTGGCTAAAGTGCTCAATTGGCCACTTAAGTGTAATGTTGAACAGTTGTTATAGTATTTGGGTTTAGGCCCAGTTTTATTTGTTGATATTGGCAAAAGGCAAAAAAATTATTTGTTATGCCTTTAAGTTGGAATTATACAGTAATGACATTGAGATTCAGGTGTTTCCTCCGGCTGCCTGCTCTCACAGGCTCAACACAATTAAGATACTACAAAATGATTATGCTGTTTATACTGTTGCCTGTTAATAGACTGACACGTGTCAAATTATTTATTGGCCAAAGGTTCAAATAACTTACCCAGCATATTAAATCTGTTCTTTGTGTCTCTGCAGGTCGTATGGCTGTGTGTTTAAAGCCCATTATAAAGAGACCGGGGAGATTGTCGCCATTAAACAAGTTCCTGTGGAGTCTGATCTTCAGGAGATCATCAAGGAAATCTCCATTATGCAGCAGTGTAACAGGTACTCGTACGTGTGGTTCATGTGAAAACAAATATGAAACCAGTAACCGCAGCACTGGTGTGACAGAAAGATTACGTGATCAGAGTTCTCCCACGTGTGTGTTTGTGTGTGTTGGGTTATATGACATTGAGGGTACTTTACACTTTAATCTAGCAGACACTGTGGAAAGTACAAGCATCAAACAAACTCAAGTCCCAACAAGTCTCTCCTCATGTTTTTTTCCGGGGGTTTCCTTGGCGCAAACATCCCCCCCGCCTCCACACCGAATGTCTGTTGTCATAAAAACTTGTAGGGGAAACACTGCAACAGTCTTTTGCCTCTTGTAAATTAGTTCTGTTGGAATGAATTTCAGCAGTACAAAAGAATTCAAATATTAAAAAAATAAGAATCCTAATCGAATGCTAATACTTTGCTGCGTTCCACTTGCGTCGGGGTGCGGAGCTGGTAATGATGTCACATCCAAGTTGACCACGTTCCTGTAGAACAGGTCAGAAAACCAAACTGGATCGCTCTGGACAGGTCAGCCGTTATTTGCAATCCCAGTTAATAACAACGTGGTAGTAATGAGACAGAAATAAGACAGAAGTGCTGATAAACTGTATATTATACAGCTTTCACCAATGATGATGCGCAGAGCAGCCATCTTGGATTTTGAGTTCGGGGTCGGCGAGGGTTTTTCAGACTTTACGGATTTGGATATCGAACTTCAGGGGTCGTTCCAGTGGAAATTTACGACGGGTAATCCCGACTTTCCACTTCAGATGGAACGCACCCTCACTATTCGAATGTGAATTTTTTATTTTATTTTCTAAATGTGTTAACTCATGTGAGTGAATCTCTCCCTCTAGCCTTGTGCTCCATGTAGAGCTTATTTAAGCTAAAAATTCCTCTGCAGCCCAAAAAGCATTTTCTCCATAGACCACCATTATGAAATAGACGTCTGTAAAACTGTTGACAGGACATCAATTATGACTTTCTTTCTATTATGAATTGTGATTAAAAATCTCCGACATCATCACAATGTAAAGTCTATGGACTGAGCGACCCTCGACTCAAGTGAGGCAAAACTACCCCAAAAAACAATGTAGGTGTAACAGTGAAAAGAATGGACTACATACAGTCGGACTACAAGCTTACAATGTGGAGGGTGACAAAACAACAACACTTTTGTCACGCCTGATGAACAACAAAGTTATCTGAATCACAACCTCATGTTCATTCCTCCTGTTCAACTACATGAAAAGTAAAGCACTTTCAGTGTAACTGATGGAGGATCCTCTCTGTGCAGAAATACATTCCTACGTTTATCTGAAGCTTTTGAGGCTTCTTCAGTATAGATTTAATACTAAAAAGACTTGAAAGATGTCCACTTTGTTTGACTTACTCAGACTGTCGAAGCCTTTTTAATGGAATGATCATTTGAGCAACTGAAGACGGCCTTGAAAAATTGAACCCTTCCTTTAATAATATGCGTTCAGTGTCCATGTTGTGCTGCAGTGCAGTCTCCACAAGAAGACTGATAAATAAAATTTCAGCCAGTTGAGTCTCGTCTTAGAGAGGATCGTATTATCTTGAATCCAGAGTGAAGCTCTTATTGTTTGTTGCAAAGCACCAAACACATTTCTGCACACAGACCTGCTGCTCTGTTATGAACCATCCAGACCTCTCAGATCCTCTGGATCACGTCTGCTTCCTGTCCTCAGATTCCAAATGAAACACGGAGGAGCAGCATTCAGTTTTTATGCTCCACATACGTGATACAAACTCCATGAAAAATCGAGACCTGCTTCTGTTTGCCACCACCTTTTATTAAGTTAAACTTGGGAGTATTTATACTGTGCTGCAGTGTGGGTTTTTATATTGTTTCTACTTGATCTGAATGATGAATTGCTTTCTTGATTCCGTACAAATAAACTCTGGCCTTGAGTTGGATGAAAATGCTCTGTAAAGTTTAAACTGGCTGGAATGAATAAAAAGAGAGTACAGCTTTCTACTCTATCATCCAGAGTTTAATCTCTATGTGTTCAGTCCCCATGTAGTGCGGTACTATGGCAGCTACTTCAAAAACAGCGACCTGTGGATCGTTATGGAATATTGTGGAGCCGGATCTGTGTCTGACATCATCCGAATACGCAACAAGACGGTAATATAACATTCAAACACACATACACAGTTTGTATAGAACATGGAGTATGTGTGTAAGTGAGTTACTGTCCTGACAGTTACCGTCTCTGTTTATGTGTGTGTATTGAACTATTTTAAGCACTTTCACGTGTTGACGTTACTTCGATGTAACTTTCGTGTGTGTGTGTGTGTGTGTCTTGCAGCTAACAGAGGAGGAGATAGCCACCATCCTGCAGTCCACCCTGAAGGGTCTGGAGTATCTTCACTTCATGAGAAAGATCCACAGAGACATCAAAGCAGGCAACATCCTGCTGAGCACAGAGGGTCAGGCCAAACTGGCCGACTTTGGAGTTGCTGGACAACTCACAGTGAGTGAAAATTTATGAAAAATGATGCGTTTGATTTTGCGTCCTGCGAGAGTTAAAATAGTTTAATTACAGTTAAAGGATGCATCACATGTTGATGAGAATGACCTGGAAGGAGATTTATAGAAAAGCTGAATCAGCATCATGTAGATAATGATCTTATTTAAAATGACAGGTATTTGCTCAGTCTGTATTTCAATTTTGTGAACCATTCAGTAGGTGTTGGGTCAGTGTAAAAAGCCCTTTTCAGGGTTTGATATTGAGCCATAGACCAGGTGGACCGGTATGCAGAATTCTACCACTGGGTGTCGCACCTGCTCAGTCGCTCCTGAGTGGAACATAATGGGAGCCCATGAATGAGAGCGCAGAGGCACCGGAGACCATCAGGATTCTCACGCCATCCATTCAACTTAACTTTTCTTATTTTAAAATTTAACATAAAAATAATAAATGAAATCAGACTTCAGCCAAACAACACATTCCTGCAAATGTTTCACAGTAAAAGCCTTGTTAGGAAATGAAGGATTTCTGTCCACTTAAAACACTAGAGGGCTTTTAATTTGAAGCGGATACAGGAAGTGTTGATTTGTATTTACAGCGTATTGAAGTAACTTTAACAGGGCGAACAGAGCGGATCAAAACGAGGCTTCGCACTGAAGTATCGTTAGTGTGTAACATAATGTTAGACAGCATAACCTGCACCAACTGGCTACTGATGAGAGCTCCCTCTCGTGGACGTCAGTCGGAGTAGTACAGTCGCACTGTGTGCACAACTGTCAACTCTAGTAACACTACAACACAACAAGGAAACCGCACCCTGTGGTGCAGAGCTAATCAGCTATCCCGGGGCTCCTGCTAACTAGCCACATGCTGCTAGCTCTCTCCACCTACACCTAATTAATGCCGGTTCAGCCAGGTCACACTAAATCAAACCGGTTTAAGCTCATACACCAGATCAACCCCACCCTTCAGTACAATATGTTTAAAATATATACAAAAAGTACATCCCTTCTTGGACTACTAACCTGTTCTCTGTCCTTGTGTTGTTGGCGAGCTTTTCACCATGAGATAAATTCTCCAGTGAGATTAGTATCTATAATGTTCAGCTTGGATTTGATGATCTCTCCTCCATCATTGTCTGTCTCCCCTTCTCTTACTCAGGACACCATGGCGAAGCGAAACACGGTCATCGGCACGCCGTTCTGGATGGCCCCAGAGGTCATACAGGAGATCGGTTACAACTGTGTGGCTGACATCTGGTCTCTGGGAATAACAGCTATAGAGATGGCGGAGGGGAAGCCGCCCTACGCTGACATACATCCCATGAGGGTGAGAGAGTGTGTGCAGTGTCTTTGTGTTTGGGTTAAAGGTGAGAAATATAGTTTGTCAAGACAGAAGGAAACGTGTATTATTAGTTAAGTATTTCTGTCTCCATGGACACCTTCACTTGAGTGTACTGAATTGTGTTTCCTCTTCCAGGCCATCTTCATGATTCCCACCAACCCTCCCCCAACATTCAGGAACCCTGATCTCTGGTCTGAGTCGTTTCGAGACTTCGTCAGCCAGTGTCTGGTGAAAAACCCAGAAATTAGGGCGACTGCCACACAGCTGTTACAGGTAACACCGTGTGAAACTCTAATCTGAACCTAAACTAGGTTTGTCGGCCAATGTTTGGTCAAAAACCCTGAGAACAGATGCACAAAATTACAAATTACAAACAAAATTATACAACTGAGGAACAACTGTAGATGTGTTAATCACGTGACGGGTATTATACCCATACTAATTGTAATTTGTTTACAATAGTGCATGTCTTCATACATTGCCTTTATTGATTAAAAATAGATTTTTGCTGTATTTAAGAGCCATTAAATGAAGCATCAGCTTCGAGTATGTGTGCTAGTAAGGAAAAATGTGTTTGCACTTTTTGCTTAAATTTAATCTTTGTAATTTCTTTGTCTCTCTCTCTCTCTCCTTCAGCATCCATTCATCAAGTCATCCAAGCCCAACTTAATCCTCAGAGCCCTGATCACCGACGCCATGGAGATCAAACTGAAGCAGCAAGAGGAGGAGGAACAGAGAGAGCAGGATGCAGAAGATGATGACAACTCGGTACAGACAGGAATACTCATAATGATAAAAATGGGAAGAAGAATGTTGAATTGAGAAGGTGTCATGTGCTGTAGTCAGGGACTGAAGTTGAGGCTGATGCAAAACATTTTTTGAGCACTTTGATCTTGATTAAAAATGTTCCGCCTGCAAAAATGTCAACAAGCTCCGAACTACTTTCATTTACACACGAAACAAGTTTGACATAACCAGATTCTTTGAGCTGCCTCGACGAGTTAAGGACGGCGCCTTTTTGACACAAGATAAAACGAAAGATTAATAAATAAAACAAGAAAAATGCAAAGTGAAATGACTCACAAATAATTAGCAACAAAAAGAAAATAAAAGCAGTCAAAGTTAAAGAAAAACTGCAAAAACTAAAGTATCATCTATGTGAGACATTTGACATTCAGAAGAAGAAGCTGTGTAAAGAACAGCTCTCATCATGGCACCACCTCATCATGAGTGCCCACTTGATGTGTGTCTATTAAGGCTTTGCCTTCCTGCCTGTGTTTCAGGATGAGGACGAGGTGGACCAGGGGACGATGGTGCGGGCAGGAACAGGCGACTCTGGGACCATCCGGGCCGCTGGGTCATTAGCAGGTTCACTCGCCGGTACTATGATCGAGCACGAGGACACGGGCACCATGCAGTCCCAACTGGGCACCATGGTCATCAACTCTGACGATGAGGATGATGAAGTAGCTGGCACTATGAAAAGTAAGACCCTTTAAGTAGTAGTAGTGAGCAGTCATAATAGATGAATCCTCTATAAACATACATGTGGACAGATGTTCTGCACAAATATGTGTCGTCATGTCTGAGTCGAGTCGATGATGAACTGTAGTTTTGGTTGTTTTTATGTTTTGGCCCTTTATAAAGATCCCTCTTTTTGGTGTGGGATGTGTTCATCGTCCCAAAAACTACAGCTGTCGAGTTTCTTTTTTTACCCACTAGAGGGCACAGTGTGACCATCACACTGAGGAAGGTTCCCTGATCAGAAGGATCACTGTGGTGTGTGTTTCTGTGTGAACCGGCATCTTTTTGTGCGTGTGTGGTTTTAATGGTTTACAGGATTATAAAGAATCTGTAGATTAGTGGTCGTCACCTTCTGTCAGGACCAGAGCTCTGCTGGTTTTCTGCTGGTAAGCGGCCTTACCAGTTCCCATCCCACTTATTAGAGACTGTAGAGTGCTTTCAAAATACCTAAATATTTTACTTATGTTGGGAATTCTTCACATTAGGAGACATTTATTTTCAGAGACTTTTTGATTTTGAAATTACAGGTTTGTTTCTGTTTGCTTCTCTTTCTGTCGTCATTAGATACAGAAGTTACTGACAGTGTTGATTGTAATTGTTACACCGACTACAAGTCCTTAGCGCAAGGAATGACAATCGTGGAGGTAAAGAGTCAATAGTGTTATTACAGAAATTCTTTCCAGTGTACATCCGCCCACCTTAATCTCCTCGCTGTTGTCTCCCCAGCTATCACGAGCAGGGCGGGGGGTAAATTACACCAGCACACTAATGCACTCAGTAGTCAATGGTCCTTTACATGAAGGGAGTACCATTCAGAGTTTACATAGAGGATCATTTTCACTGCAAACAACTGGGATAACAGCAGCACCACACCTTTAGCCTGCCCTGACTACCTGACTGGGACTCAACCTGAGTAAGGTTAACAAATGATGGGTGAAGCCAGCAAAAAACAATCCAAAAAGCAATTATAAAGAAAAGAAAACTAGTCCGCCCCAAAGGCAATACCCATATCTTTTTGCCAACTACCAGCTCACTTGGTAGGGCGGACAAAAAAAAATAGCACCACGGCAAGAGCAGGGGAAAAAAATGAACACGCTAAAAACTTTATTATACAAATCTTAAAATTCATGCTGGTAAAATGCTAAAAGCCACATGACTAAACTTTAAAATACCTGGTACGTCGATCTACTTTCCTACCGACTACCGGCCGCATCAACCCAACGGAAAAGCAAGTCTGTAATAAAGGCAAACGGTCAATGTCACACACATTCAAACCAGACAACATTAAACAGCTTTAGGCCTACCAGCTGTCCTCGCCCCGTTGTTTCCCTGCACGCGAACATGGAGTGAGGTGTGCACCTGCCTCACTCCACCGGCCTGAACCAGCATCAGGAACCTGTGTTCCTCCTGTACAGGTAGCCCTATATCTGCAAACGCCACTAAATGGTGCACCTCCCCCCCCCCCCCCCTTTTTTTTTTTTTACTCCGTGCCTCTTAATATTACTGCTATAGGTTTCCTGTAGCACAATGACACAATTCTCTGGCTGTGTTCAGCCAGCTGTGGTTCTCGGAGCCAAAGTGAAGAACAACGTCTGTTAAAAATATGGTGGCTGGCAGTTATTTCAGGATCAAACCTCATACAAGGAATACATTAGCTTCTGCTGGACTGTGTCTTTTATTCAGAGATCTGTTGGTGCTGCTTCAGTCTGTTGGAGTCTTCTTGCAGTGTGGGAGTTGTAAGCGTTGGATGTATTGGGTGCTTTTGGAAGGGACTCATGATCAGAGTTGGACTCATAGCTGCTGGCAGTCTGTGGGTGTGTTTTATGTGTTTGTTTTTATATGCAAAGAATTAACCCCAATGAGACACTACAGCACACTGAGTTTTGTGTGTGTGTTTGCTTTTGCCCTCTGAGACTCCACTAATGCACACGACTGACGCTTGTCGTACTTTGCTGGTGAAAACAAAGCTACTGTGGAAGTTTGTCACAATATTAACACTCCACATATATCTGCCATGGGAGCCTTGTAGCAGATGATAAACAGACACATGTACAGGATGGAGATGGAACAGAATGACACCATAACTAACATACACACTTCATATACAGTATATATATAGTGGACATGAAGACACAGAGAGATGCAACCATGCACACACAAAATCACCCATTCGCCTTGACACAAACTCAGTGACTATACATCTCTGACACACACACACACACACACACACACACTGTCTCCTGTCTGATGTCCTACTATTGAGTTAGTATGGATCTCAACTGACCGCATTAACACAGGAACATTTAGAGTTTACAATTACATTAGTACCCCAGTGTCATTCAGTGTGTGTGTCCAAACTAATGACCATCTTCTGATGCTGAAGGGGCCTTGAGGATCGAGATACGATATTAGATCAGATATTGATCCTCCCAAATGGTACCGAATAATAAAAAGCCTTTTAATTTACAGTGATTAGCCACTAAGCCTCACTCACTGGAATGGATGATGGAAACCTCTCTGTCGCTCTCTCGTCTCTGTGTCTTCTGCACTCCTTCTCCAAGGCATTCACAACCAGAATTACAAATCTACTAATCTTAAACTCAAAATCCACCACAAAACACATGTTGTAAATGTCAGTGGTATACTTTACTTGTTACTTTTCTAACAGATAATGTACACTCAGATAATCTGACATTACGTTGCTCGATTTCAAGCAGCTCCAGTGAAAGTCATTCAGAGTCAACCTCCCAATTAGGGATGGGCATTTTAAGTAATTTCCATATTTGAGTACTTGAATTAAATAATTATAGAGTACTCTAGTACTTGCAAATAAAAAAAAATCAAATGTAAGAATAGGGTCCGGAATAAATACACAATCGAAAATACGGGTAGGTGTTGGGGTTAATCTACCTTTCTGCCCTGCACAGACAGTAGAGATCAGTAAATGATATTCTATATCTAT
>JBBPCS010001624.1:0-14756 GCA_037974645.1 Hollardia meadi
GGGGGCTTTTGTTTTGAAGGTATAGTCATTTGCATTTAAATGTCAAAACATGTTAGGTCAGTAAAATTAACAGATTACAACTGTGAACTGTACTGTATTACTGTAGGCTAATAAATGCAATGGGTAAGTACTTTAATGTATTTCCATGACAATGTGTGCAAATGGAAGAATTTACCAGAAATAGGCAATCGCACAGAATAAGGCTGCTAGATTTAAGATATATAAACTAACAATTCCTCCAGTTTTTATAAATAAATTCTGACTTTAATAGGTAAATACGTTATGTAAAGTTCAATAGTAAGTTGGATCAAATCCCAACAGCATTTAGAGCAAGCAGACAGACCACACCTAGCAATACGCTGAACTACTTTAACGGCAACTGTGATTGAATTCAAAATCGAAGCTGTCTCTTTTCATTCTCTGTAACACATTCCACGTTTTGCAAAAAGAGTTCAGAAGGCTCCGATAATGAAATACCATTGGGCTCAAAGAAAGGAGGGAAATTATCTGTGAGTGCTCTGCTGCATTCGCAGCCTCCTTTCTCTTCAACCTCCTCCTCTTGACAAACGGTTCCTCCCGGCTCCGCTCCAGCTCACTTGGCTTGTTTGTTGGAGCAGATAAGCAATCTTTGAACGGACAGACGCTCTCTGGTGCCACAGGGGTGCCATCGACAGCAATGAGGCCACTCTGGTGGGCTTCGTGTGGCCTGTAAACCACTGTCAGACGCTCATATTCACTAATGCTGCTGCGCTCTAACTGAGTCATTTCATGTGGCCATTTAATCTCATCACCTACAGTAGATCTCCAGACCGCCCCCAGTCAAGAGGTGGGAAGGGATGGCATCAATCCTGTTTGGATGAAATGTTAAGCCATTTTCTCCTAATATGTTTTTGGGAAAAACTAAGAGAAAACAGTGCTTGATTTTCAAATAGATCTTAGCATTAAGATAGATAGATATGGCCTGTTGGCAGTGGCGTTTATTTTCATCACTCTTCCTATCGGATACAAGTGGTCTGTGTTGATTTTGAAAGCATCCCTTATTGATGGGCCCAAGTATTATTATTAGTCAGTACTTTACAGACCACTGATGTCTAGGAACAGAGATGATGACATGGTAGCATGAATCATTGAGCAGTACTGCAGCTGCAGGTAAAGAAACTCCAGCAGTACACAGCATTATGTTGCTATTTGCAAAATGAATTAAGTACAAATTCCCACAATTCAAATACAAGAAAATTTGGTGTTGTGCTGGATGTCTCAACTGTACTTTCATGCACAACATAGCCTTCTGGCACAGATAGTTCCTCAAGTGTTTTATTTTGTCTACTGCTTGGGTTCTCCACTGGTGATTTAGGCCTGCACTGTTATTAGCCCGGGTAGCAGACTTGTTTTGTGCTCACCAGTGCAAAATTGTTGGCTGGCCTTGTTTGGCAAGACACGATGTTGGCTAGAATACAAACTTTCTGATAGCAAGGCTAATAAATCACCTTTCATCTTCTTTCCACTGCAAGGCCAAATTTCTCTATATTGCTGCTCTCAGATTTGTGTAATGGAGTGCCATGCACCGCAATAATACATTATTTTCATTTGTATTTGTGTGTTACTAGAGTGCTGACCATGAAAAATGGGTAGGTCCATCAGTTCGTTCATCCATCATGTTGTCAGTGTGCATGACAGACTAACAAACGAAAGGGTTGAGCTTCCGGCACTTTCACTTGAAGTGATGCCCATTTCTCGATTGTCAGAAAAGCTGCATTTATAGAGTGTACACAATCCAGTTTAAAAGTGCATTGCAGGTACTGCATTAGGGAGATGCTGATCTAATGGTAATACATTTCAAATTTTCCACCTCAACACATATTGTGCAAATGGATATTTTAAATAATACACTTCTGTCTAGACTCCTTCTGGATGGTAAATTTAGCTTTTAGTTCATATGAAAATATCCTCTTTCCCTCAGTCAGTCGGGAGACAATCAATTAGCTTGTCACAAATGTCTCTGAGCTTTAAATTATGGCAGTCTTGAAATGGACATCCATTGGTGCCGTCACCTTGTGTACATGAGTCAAATGTTTTGCCTCATGCCTCTAAAGACTACTTTGCGTGTAAGCACTTTCAAGTGAGCTTTTCATTATCCCTCTTATTTGCTTTTAATCCAACAAGATTCAAGCCTTATTGTACAGCTAAAAATGTTTGAGCTGCTAAAAGATACATATATGTACATATGTTATCAATAAATGAAGCTTACCAAGGTATCTTAAGGTCCTGAAAACCCCCCACGTTTCGGCGGAAAAACTCACTTTGTGGCTTGGGTTTGCTGCTCTGTTTTCTCTGGGTTTGTTCTCTAACATCGATCGATATTAAGGTTATTGACAAGAGGAAATGTCCTAAAATCAGTTTTGATTTCAGAGTGTTCACATTAACAAAGCTGTCGTGAATTATTCAAAGATTATTTATCTTTTCTTCATATAACTCACACAACACACTGGACTGCCAACACATAGACTTTTTACATACTCCACATTTTGGTTTTGATTTTTAGAGCATTGTCTGATGGATAGATGGTTGTTTCTTTGTCACATATTTCACATCAGTGTACAGTATTGTATTTTGATGGACTGTTATGAAGTAAATGTAAAGCATATGGAGCACAATCTGTCTCATTATCCAGATGATTTGAAGGACAGGGCTTCAATATGTACATGAGAATCAATATGTCTGATGGTACTTAGCAAATGAGTCTGGCATGACTCCCTCCTTCACGGCCTTGAAATATTGATTAGTGTGCTATTACCCATGCTGAGGCTGTTGTACTGTATATAAAAATAAGTATATAAAGTAAGTATCAAGTGAACATTCAGTTAAATTAAAGATCAGCCTCCAAAATCATCCATGTCTTTTAAGTAGTGCACTTATTACCAATCAAAACTTAACAAACCACACACTGAAAGTAACGCACCTCATTATCTTACGTAGACCTGTAAATGCTAGGATAGATGGAAACATCCGTGATATCACCAACAAATTTTGAAGATGTCACCCAGATCAGCACCGATGGCCAAATGACGGACGTATGGCGTGGTGACGTTACAGTTGCTAAAATTAATTTTGTTTTTAATTCACGGTGAACATGAATAGTATTAAGTGTCGGAACTATCCCAGAAGGCTAACGTTACCCTTGTGCGTGAAGCTAACGTTAAGGTGTTCTGTACTTACTTATGGAAGGGCAGCTTCAACCTTTCAGCAACACTTCAAGGCGATGTCAGGTCTGTGTATAACAAAAAAACCCACTTGTTACAGGTTAACTCCAACCTAGAAACATAAAAATATTAAAAATAAAAACGCATGTCGTGTAATGTCTTAAACGTCGTACTTAGCTTCGTTGCATCAGTTGCCATAGTCAATTAAGCTAACATACATTAAATATCCGTGAAATAAATTCAAACTTTTTTTTAACGTTAACGTTTAGTTTTTGGATAAGTGTTGGTTCGACATAATGGGGATTTTTGCGGCTGTTTGTGTTGCTGTTGAATTACAGTACATTATATTGAGATGTTTTTAATATTTCTTGGAGCTACCCCCAGTGGTGCTAATGGGGAAGTTAACAGAAAGTTAAGTTAAGCTAATGCTAAGCTTGGTGTAGCTTACAACTGGCAGCAGTGTGGGGTTCAGCCATCATTGAATTCTCATTAGTTGTTGCTGAGACGTTTACAGTAGCCTACCTGTCCTCTGGTGGTTTTGTTTTCTCAATATAAGCTCCAAAGGCCTATGATGGGTGCTTCACTTAAAAGCAAAGCCATCCACAACTATGATGCTAATCAGAGCTGTTCTAAAGCTAAATTATATCTTATTGACTTAGCTTCTATGCAACTATTAGTCAGTAGAGTGTGTGCTGCTAAGTGTTGGCAAGAGATGTCTGCCAGAAATCTACAGTATGATAGATGTATGATATTCCTGACATGAGATGCTGACCTGTTAGCAACTTAAACTTAAAAGAAAAACTTGAAATATTAATTTAAGATACAACTTACTGCACACACAAATACATGTATGCAAACATACCCACTCAATGTCTTTTTTTTTTCCTAACTCATGTTCATTGCCAGTAGAAAGCTGTTTAGGATACAGTACTTACAACTGGGGTGGGGGCACCAAACCAAAGGTCACAGTCCTGGCAGTGATGTGTCAGCAAGACGGCAGGCCTGAAATACAGGCTGGCTCTCTCTCTCTGTACCCCCTCCTTCCCTCCCAGCTGTTGCTGGATACTCTTCCCATTTTTCTTTTGATCGAACTCCGTTTCCTTTTTTGTCTGTCTTATACAAGCCATCTGGGAGAGACTTGACAGTTGGGAGTTCCCTGTGGGACAGGTTAAATGTGACTCCACGAGCAAATGCACAAATTAACACTGACAACTGGACAAGAAAGAGGATAGCTAGGATAGCTTCCATGTATTACTTATTGGATAAACACCGCAGTGTGCGTCACACTGGTTAGCACAGTCCCAATCATGGACTTCTGGAGTCTCAGCTGTTTCTATGAGGAGTTTAAATATTTGTCTCCTCAAAAGACAGCCAAATCTGGAAGACTGGACACTCTAAATTAACTGTAGGTGAGAATAGAGTGTCTGTTTAAAGCCCCAATAATAGAAATTTCCATTGTGTCAAATAGAAATATGTATGGAAAATAAGGCATATGATTTTTTGGGCTAAATTATCCTTTAATTTTTTACCATTAATGCAAAGTGAATAAAAACAAAACTTTTGGAAAATTTAATTGAACTTCCTGATGGATCGTGTGCTAGACACACATTCAATAGGTGGATTTAAACGTGAACTGACTCATTACTGCTGTGCGAAACGTTTAGTGTTTATCCAGCACTTAATGCTAAAAGCTGATTAGAATTGTCGATGCAGAGATGGTTTAGAAATCACCTCTTATGGTAAATTCTCTTTTTTTTCTTTTGCTACTAGAGGTTGATTAAAAGGGTAAGTAAAATCTTCTTTATTCACCACAGTGGTGAAGAAACCATTTATTCTTTTTCGCTCAACTATCTCCTCACATTTCCGCAGCCATTGTACTATAGTGTGTATGACAATTATTCTTGTTTGTCACAAGAATGGGCAAGCTGTCTAATGAGTGTGGACATGGTCATGTTTGTAAGTTTGTTTGTATGTGTGTAGTTTTGTGTGTTTCCCTCCCTCTTTCTTTGTCTGTTTCCTGCTTGCACTTGGAAAAGCGGTCCGACTTTTAAGATATTTTAATCCATTCAGTCCCATGCAGTTTACCCACACAGGGTAAATTTGAAAATATAGGTTACTAACTTAAATTACATAGATTCAATGTGTCCAGTGGTCAAGGATGCTATATGACAACATGATGATAATCTGTTACCTGTGTATTTCCTGTCAGGCGGGTCAGGGGGGTGGACACCGGACGCTGCTCTATGGCCATGCCATCCTCCTTCGCCACTCCTTCAGTGCTATGGTGAGTACCAGCAATGCAACTTGATGATTTTCCAGTAAAGTAGTGTTCAGTGGGAGATGCTGAGAGAAGAATTACATGTACACAAATATACAGTTTAAAAAAACCCCCAAACACTCAATTTATAACTGGACTGAACAAATAAAAACTGCAGATCTTCACATTTGAGAAACTGAAACCACCTAATGTTTTTTTTAGTTTTTTTTTTTACTTCAAACAATAACTTAACATAATCAATTGGGAAATTTCAATTGGTCCTGATTAATTCTATTCTATATCGACTATCAAAATCAATCAAAATTCAATCAAATAAAGGTGTGATTGTTTTAGCCTGAAACATACAGCATATAGATAAATAGACATTTTTATTAGACATAAGGGGATTTCCACCCTGAGCTTGTCGTAGTATTTCCTTTGACCTAACAGCAACTCATTTTTCTCTCACCAGTACCTGACCTGTTTGAAGACATCAAGGTCTCTGACAGACAAGCTGTCATTTGATGTCGGTCTACAAGAAGATTCAATAGGTGCAGTATAACCAGCAGGCACTTTTACTGAGTTCACGTTCGCCTTTTACTGCTTTTAATTGAATTCAGTCCTCCTGAGTAGCCATTTCAAGTCGTCCTAACCTTGACATGGAATCAATAGGAGAAATATTGTGTTCAGTGCTACGTTTGACATGAACTACAGAAATGCTTAAGGCCATTTATAAGGTGGAAACAATATGTCAATGGCTACTTCAGTTTTCCTCAGATTCCACTCAGAGTAGACTAAAATAGCACCTGTATGACTGTGCTGGACAATGGGACTGTCCAAATGTATTCTACTTTATCATCAACATATGAATGATGTTTTTGGGTATTTGTGTCAATAGGCGAGGCCTGCTGGTGGACCATCCACCCTGCATCCAAGCAGAGATCCGAAGGAGAGAAAGTCCGCATCGGAGACGACCTGATTCTTGTCAGTGTGTCGACAGAGAGATACCTGGTAGGTTAAGTCCAGCATCTCCTCTCCATAATAAATAATTTCAAACTGACCTGTAACTGATAAGAAAAGGAGGAGTTTGGAGAAACATTTTATTTGTTGGTGTCACTGGCAAAAAGCTGTAAAGGCTTAGCACAAAGACTCTGTTATGTATGGTTTTGGACAAAAGATGTATGCTTCATTTTGGTAGAATACAGTCAATTCAGTTAAATATAACTTTATTTACCCCTGCAATTGGACCAGCAGTTTTCTACCCAGGTCAACAAATGCCCCAACCTTGACCAAGTAGGGGAAGGAGAAAACCTCCACCGATAATCATAAAGCTAAAGTAATCAAGAGGTTATAAGATGAACAAACACATGTAAAATTTGGAATTGTCGCATAAATAAATAACATAATTATCCAAAAATATCTGAAAACAGACATAACATACACAAAGTAATTAAGCCTTGTGAAGAATTCAGAAGAAAGATACCAATACTGTTGGTTTGAAATTTCAAATAAATACATCTACTACTTGCAAAATTATGTTTATTTTTCGTTATGTTAAATCATAAAAACACAGGCACAAACCACTGCACATACTAGAGGTAGACTGATGTATCCATTTGGCCACTTACTCTGTGCCAATAGAACATTTTACAAACTATTGGCATTGCTGGAGTTTGGCTCAGATAGTTGCAGCCTCCAACAGCCATTTTTTTAACTGGAATTACTGACTTTCAGGGAATTGAATAACTCAAAAAAACAAAAACAAATTGCCCCCACCTAGATTTTTTTATGGTTAGCTTGATCCATATTTATTCATTAATTACTTCGAGTTGGATGTTCAGTTCAACAGTTATCCAGTTTCAAAAAGATTTGAAGATTGCTCATTCTGGACAGTGTCAAATTTTTTTTAGCCATTTACCAAAGTACTCTTCTTCACATTTGAGTGTTATCACACAGTAGATGCGGTTACAGATGATGGCCTAATTACTTGTCAAACTATTCTCATTAAATCAGCGGACCTCCACAGTTTCTCATTTTCAGATAAGAGGTTTTTCTCTCATGAATAAATCACGATTTTTCAGCCAGCCTGGATGCATCAGATACAGTCTCTAGTTTCTGATATTAACTGTGTCATCTCTCATTTTACTTTGGTTAGCTTGGCAGATCTCACTTTATTAAAAAGATTTCTCTGCTGTTGTTTTGCGAGCTTTCTTATTTCTCTGCCAAATGTTTTCAAATTAATTGTTAAAGAGGCATTGCGCCCCTTTGGGAGATTATGCGCCTCAAATACCTGGAGTTATCTGCTTTGGTTCACTGGCTGTCTCAAAAAGGCACTTTGGAAAATTTCATAGCCGTTGGATGGCCGTCTCACTCCAGCCAACTTCAGAGTGACAAGGCAATTCAAGGGGAAACTTAAAAATGTTTTACACTGCTATCTGTAATGAAAATCTGATTACTCGTAAAGCCCTCCTGTGCAGCCTCTTTTTAAAAATTATTTTTTGGGAAGGCATCCGTATGACTGATGAGCTTAGAGTTAATGCTGTCTCCCTTATGCAGAGCTATACACCTGACCTCAATTAACTCACTAGGTAAAGAGAGAGGAGAGGGAGATTTCAAGAGGGAGAGGAAGAGGGAGAAATGGAAAAGAGGGGGGACGGGGACGTGTCACGCATAGCGAGTGAGCAGCGCTGGCTTCTAGTGGCTGCTCTGGCCCTTCAGGGAGGGAAATGTGCAATTAAAGCTAAACTGGCAAAACGCCAGACTTCATCTCTTCTAATGTGAAATCTTCACCTTATTCGGCCCGACAGAATCGCAACTTTTTGAAGAATGACAAACATCAGAAATTTAGGTAAAAAGCAATCAGTAATCCATTAGTATGAACCATCATAGAGGTTGTGACGCAGTCTTTTTAGGATGTAGGCATTTGTTTCTTTGTGCCAATCATTTGTCATGAATCATAACACACTGTTTTGCAATTGTTTTAAGATCAGCACACTATTCATCTATGTCATCCGTCAACACATCGAAAAGGTTGCTCTGAAATACTTATGTACTGGACACAGAAGACAGACTAATAAAAAACTCTAAATGGATGGTTATATTTGGCACAATAATGATGCAAAAGAACATAATTTTGAGGGCAGCTCAATGAGATGGAACAAGATGTTCCACTTTTACGTAGTATAGCTGGATGGATGTTTCTGAAGGCTCGGATCATTTTGAGCTTCCACTCCCCTCTCAATCCTGCCTGTAGGGAAATGGGAACTGTTCCAAGTGTTGCTGCTGGAAGGAATTATTGTCGAGGATTATCTGGACATACTGTAGCTGCATAGGGAAACACTGATGCTGTGCTCTTTAGCCCATAGCATTATAACAGTGTTTGGCAGCTCCAGAGGAAAAAAAACCCCAAAGTGTTTTTAATCTCTTTTCAATCACAATACTCGGACATCTCCCTCCTCTGTGCAGTACTAGGGAAGCTCAGTGTTTGCTAACACAACTACTTTACTGGCAGTGTCCAGCCTTCTGTCTAAAGCCACCTATGTAACCTGCCTCTCTCTTGCAGCACCTCTCTATCTCTAATGGCAGCACCCAGGTGGATGCCTCCTTCATGCAGACCCTGTGGAACATCCAGCCCACCTGTTCGTCAGGCAACATGGCTGTAGGCAAGTTCATGACCCCCAGCAACAATCAGAATAACAACAATCTCTCAAGTCAATTTAATACATTTTTTATAGCATGGCAAACCCCATCAACGTTTAAGATGAAAACTCACATTATGATATTTGAGAATTTGAAAGTATTTTTACGATGTTGTGGTCTTAAAATGTTTTGATGACATCTTTTTCACTGTATGGATGGTGCATGATGAAGAGATTTTATTTGCATCATCAAAGACAAAAATGTTGAGTATCTTGTAAAACAATGTTGTTGTTATTATTAGGGTATTTGATTGGTGGACATGTGATGCGTCTTTGTCATGGCCATGATGAGAGCTTGACCATCCCGGGAGCGGACCAGAGTGAGGATGAGCAGAGGTTGGTAGATAATTAGCTCAGTGATTCAACTAAATGTAATGTCTTAAGTTGTCTTGTGAACAATGAGTCAGTATTTATATGCTGATGCCAGAATCAGTATCACATCAAAGCAATATATGTCTTGTATCGGACTAAAAAAACACTATGTCGCTTGGATGAATGATGAAGTTAGACTCAACATTAATGATATTCCTTGTGCCAGAACTGTAGCAGTAGCAGAAACTATTCAAGTTATTGTATTCCAACTCTGTCTTGGAAGAAATAATCCAAGTCTCCACTTGTGTCTTTGTGCTCTCAGGATAGTCAACTATGAGGCGGGTAAAGGAGCGTCAAAGGCCCGCTCGCTTTGGAGGCTGGAGCCTCTCAGGATCAGGTGAGATCAGACCCGAATACACACATATGGTGAATAAAATAATAAAAGTGAATAACATAAAACCCTGGCGTAGTTTTCTCTGGGAAATACATAGAAGAGCTGTCTTTGAGTGGAATCCCTTCATGAGGAATAGAAAGAATGAGTGCTTTATGCACAAATGTCACAGCTAATATACTGTAGGTTAAATATAAACACCTCCCTCCACTCTGAACTGTCGCTACCAATTAGCTGGCAAAGTCCTTCAGAAGGTGAGGCTCTGTTTACCTTCTCTTTCTCTATCACCCTCTTTCTTCTTTCCTGTCTTCAACCCACGCAATTTGCCTCCATCACATCATCTGCCAGCTCTCACTGGGACTGCCTGTCAGAGTCTGTGCACTTTGAAATGGCGCAGGCGCATCTATTAAGGCTCATGTTCTTCTCCTCAGCTTTGGGGTGGAACAGTAGTTTTTCACACCGCATCATCCATATAGAGAAAGTTAAGCTCCACTGACAATAAGAAAGTTGAACTTTTTCTATTCCTCAGCTGGCATTCCTGTTTTCATATTGGTTTTACAAACATTTCTGAAATATTCAAATTAAGTCATTTAATCTGCAATGCAGAGTGAAAGAGCACAGTGTATGTTATTTTAAAAAAGAACAAAAGGAATCCTGGTCAACATATAAATAAATATATATCAGTGGTGCCATTTTTCAATCATTCATTAAAGTCAGCTTGCATGATTTTGAAAGTTCAACTGGCTAATAAGGATCAATAATATTGCTAGAAACATTGTGTAATTTTTAGCCATTAATTAAACTAATCAGCATTCAGAAAGGGGCTGGGTATTTCTGAATTTTTCCAAAATAAATATGATGCCTAAGTTTCGGTACAGATACAAAACAACACATTTGATGGCAGCTTTCAGTACTTGAGAGTTTTTGATACTTGTGTTACAGGCACATTTCAATCAGTACCAAAACAGGTTTTGATATCCAATCCTGCTCCAGAGCAGCTCTTAATATCAGTTAGAGTCGTGAGTTTGTCAAAATGAAACTACAGACTGCTTTGCATTAAACAAAAAAACCCAATATCTTTCAGAAATGAAAAAGCTATAAAGGTCTGATATTACTGTTGGTGTATCCGTCACCTGTCAATTGCAAAATCAAGGTAAAAATGACGTGAGGTTTCCAATCTATAGTTTGTGACACCTGTATTCTTGTGTTTAGCTGGAGCAGTAGCCACATTCGCTGGGGTCAGGCCTTCCGACTGCGCCACCTCTCTACTGGCCATTACCTGGCCTTGACTGAGGACCGCGGACTGGTCCTGCAGGACAGGGAGAAGTCTGACACTGTGGCCACTGCCTTCTGCTTCAGGCCCTCCAAGGTCAGTGCTCTCTAAATATCCCAATATAAACAGAATTTATTTCTCCTATTTTTAAAACTAGCTCTGATGTGCCCCTTCAGAAAAGCATCTGAAAAGCTACCCTAGGTGTTGATGTAAATCAGTGGTCTTAGTCAACTTACCTCATTAAAGGAGAACTCAAAATAACTTTCCACGGACTACTTCATCAAAGACTTCCGAAATGGGTCTGTAAGCGCTTAATGAGCACATGGCTCGCCACAACAACTTGACCTTTTCACAGCTGCTGAGTAGACAGCACTATAAATGTTGGAGCAAACATTCATGTTGTCCACTGGCCTAATAGCAATTGGCTGGGATGTAGCCATGTTCAATTAGGATTGATTGACTGTGATGCATTAGAGGAATTTTCAGGGTACCTACTTTGTATTCTTCCATTTGCCTTTGCTTATCCCTCAATTTCCCACCCCCTTTTTTTAAATCCCACAATTTGTTTCGAAGTCTTTTTCAATCCGAGAGCACTTCAGTTCTTTTGTTTTGATAGCGTGTTCTCCAAAAATAGTCTCCCTGCCAAAAATAACTCAGAGGAAGGAGCACATGGCTTTCTTGGCATTCAAACTAAAAGCGGATATTTTAGTGATGTTGTTCAGTGTTCATATGTTGTTTTATGTGTAAATCGTGCGGTCCAGATGTAGAAGTTGACATAGCTTCCTTAAAGCTAAATAATACAATAATTTCCTTTTCATGACCATTTCAGAGCCTCTACCTAAATCTGTCTTATATCATAAATAAAGCCTGGATACTGTAGAACCCAATACACCAGGCCAATGCTTTTATGTGTATGTGTGTGTGTGTTGAATCTCCCTTACCTGTAGGAATCTATCTTAAATTATGTGAATATATTCGCGTTGATCTCCTGGATGTACTGTTTGTTGCATAAGTTATCATACTTTATTATCCTGTGTTGACACAAAGAGCCCAGTGCCGTGAGTCACCTTCAGAGTACAATCGTGTCCCTGAAGGTAACATTTCATCATCGATAGGTATAGTATGAAAGTGCTTCACACTTTGGAGGCTTTAATTTTCCAACCTATCCCACTGTTGACAGCACAACACAGTAATCACTATTCCTGCAGGACCCACAGACTTCTTTGGAAGAAAAAAATATAGAAACAAACTCTTATTTTGTATATTCCTTTACCTCTTCTTCCTCCACCCATTGAACATGCAACCCAGTGCCAGTAGACTCCTGTGACTAAAAAGGTCAATGCCTTGTCATGTTGAACATTGGCATTAATGTGTTCCCCGCTACTTGCTGTCGACGGCAGTCAGCTGCAGCGCTCCATCTCTGCTGAGCCAGAAATGTAGCAGAGCTAATGAGGCCAGCAACAACCTCCTGGCAGGCCATTGAATGCACTCTCCTCAACCTGCCTCTCTGATTACCATCTAATCATAATATTTCTTCATTTGTCATATTTCAGTGCCTGTGTATGTGTGTGTGTGCTGCTTTTCACTACTGTGTATATTTGGTAATGTGGGTATGCGCCTCTCAATGTCAACACAACAGGAAAAGGGCGACTTGGGCCCAAAGAGGGACATCGACGGCATGGGAGTGCCAGAGATCAAGTACGGAGACTCTGTCTGCTTCATCGTGCATGTGGCGACAGGACTCTGGCTGTCTTACCTGGCGCCTGACGCCAAATCGTCTCGCCTCGGACCCCTGAAAAGAAGGGTAAATAGGATAAAATTTTCCTCCACAACTTTATAATAAAATATTCCAGAACTTATTCTCATACACATCAAAAAAGAGTTTAATTCATTCAATATAAGCAATGATTTAGATGGAAGTTGATCAAAGGTCTGCATGTCTGCGTGGTAATTATAATGGAAGCAGGTACCTGTACAGTAGAAATACTTCTTGTGGTCTTTGCGCCAGCACCAGTGCATATAGTTTCCTTTTATCATCTGTTAGTCAATCTGAAAAGCATCCTTTGTTGTGCCATTACGTACATAAACTGTTCATACTGCATGAATATGCAACAGTAGAAACAAGGGTTGGGCTATAATCCCAGATTAGCATTAGTTGACTTTCATAGTAATTGCATTGTGACAAACTTATCATAAATAGTCAGTTGTTGTACAGTCTAAATTAACGATTTCAAGCAAATTGTAAAAAAAACCCACTAACACAATAAGTGTTAGATTTTACTTTTGCGCTACAAGAATTTACATTATAAAAATAATCAGGCAAAACTAACATGATTTAGTTGTGATTGTGTATACATTTGCCATATTGTGATGTATAAAAAATAATGGTGTCATTTCAGCCCTGATTCGATTCCTACAATTAAAAACTAGTTATGGTCTTTGGGACACATTAGAGATGTGTGTTGCAATCAGAACTCATAGGTGAAAGTGCCTGTTGCATCATTATAAATCAATCATTGCACTGTTGCATAATAGTACAAGTAACTATGTACATGGTGTCTGGCATCTATCGACATAAGTGTTTACAGTAAGATATTGAATGCTTGCCGTAGTTTGTCTCCGACACCTCAAAGCCCATGTTCACAGTAGCAAATCACACCCCGTCAGTGGGTGATATGTCTATTTAAACACCTAGCTCACCTGCTCTGCTTAAAAACATTGTCTACACTGGATACACAACCCTTCTTTCCTAACACCCACCCGTCACACTGCACACTTCATGCAGCAACCCATTTATTTAAATGTGATAATAGGCCATGATGAGGGTGACAGCTAGTTTTAGGTGAGACAGGGGGGATTAGGGCGGTGCATGAATGCTGCTCATCGCCGGGCACACCTCCAGGGACATTGAAAGCCAGATCATGCTGGACGCCAGACAGCCCCTGCAGCCTTGGCAGCGTGCCAATGCACCTGATATGTCGGAGGTGTTGATCAGGCTACAGTTATAGATCCCCACTGCCCCCTCCCTCTTCTTGATTATGCCGTTTGATCACAGCGTGTGAGGTTTCACTGAGCTGGTGTGAGACTCTCCATTAACACTTAGACATTACATGCTTAAATGGCTTTTCTTAAATCTTCTGGATCAACATCTGCTATAACTCTGCACTTATGTCTAAGAATAATCTGTGATTATTAATTTATGCATCTTTCATTAACTAATAGCTGTTAACATTGTACACATTTTGTACTTATAACATACAGATCTATTTTCAGAAGTCTGATCAGACTAAAGGGTATTTACTGATGCCTTGTTATTTCATGGCTTTGTAAATTTGATGGTCTTGTTGAAATGATTTAGTTGATATTTATGTGTTATCTGTCCTGTACTAGGCCTGCCTGCATTCTGAGGGTCACATGGATGACGGACTCATCCTGCAGCGCTGTCAGCATGAGGAGTCTCGGGCTGCTCGCATCATCCGCAACACCACATTCCTCTTCACCAACTTTATTAAGTAATGACAAGGCACCAATCATAAACACTCCTATCTCGCTTCTCTCTCTCTCTCTCTCTCTCTCTCTCTCTCTCTCTCTCTCTCTCTCTCTCTCTCTCTCTCTCTCTCTCTCT
>JBBPCS010001625.1:0-14753 GCA_037974645.1 Hollardia meadi
GGCCAGGTGGACGCCTTAAGCTCTTTGTCACGTTCCTCGGGCTGTTCCTGAGCAGTTTTTGTGGTGTGGCAGCACACGTTGTCCTGCTGGGGGGACCAATGTCATCGGGGTGTGCCGGCGCCATGGGGGTGTGTGCTTGATCTGAAAGGGTGTTTGGGCGGATAATGTGTGTCCATTGGCATCCACATGAATGTCAGGATTCAGGGTTTCCCTGCAGAATATTGCACTGTAGCGAGATGATCAACCGTCAGTGGTTTTAATGCTGTGGCTGATGGATGTGATCTAAAAGGGTTTAAAACACGTTTTTGTCCAACACAACCTCCTGAAATACCGTAGTGCTTCAATTCAAACCAAAATCTGTAGAGTCGGCTCCTCCTATTAAGTGATAAAGTGACTGATAACCGATTCATCAACTTGCTCAGGAAGAGTTAACAGAAGGAGGCTTTCTAGAAATCAGCGCAGGAACGTTTCAGGAAAATGCTTGTTTGAAGCTGGAAATGTAAAACAGCAGAGGGAGTTGAGAAAGGCCAAAAACGGAGAGAGAGGGGGAGGTTTTTGTTGTGAGGCGTCCCTAAGCTGTGAGCGCTCCACCGCTCCTCTATAGACTGCTGGGAACACATACACACAGACACACACGGAGTCGGCCGAGGAAACCTGGAGCACGCAGAGAGTTTGTGTTGCTTTGGATTCGAGTCGCTTCCTTCCACTGAACAAGAACACACACACACACACACACACCTCCCACCTGCAGCGCCAACACACACACACAAACACAGCGTTAATCACATCCCTCACAGCAGACGCCCCTGCTGTCTGAAAGGTCAAAGGTCAATAAGGTGAGTCAGGCAGGGTGGGTGAGAGAGGGACAGAAAGAGACAGTGACAGTGTTACTGTCTGTCACTTCTCTGCTTTGAGAAGATGGTTAGCTTAGCTTAGCATAAAGAGTGGGAAAAACAGGAAGACAGCTGGCCCCAAATATTCCCTTTGATATTGTAAATAAGTCATTTGAACACTTTATTTACATCTAAAACACAATCTTTGTTCAACCTTAACCTTCCTTTTACTGGGAGCCTGTCATATAATGTGAACGCCAGTTAAGAATCATGTATATTTCTGCCACTTTAATACGAATATTCAACGATAAAATCATAATATTATGGTCCTACAGTATGTAACTTTCTAACTCTAGTTTACCTCTCTGTGTTCATAGCTGCAATGAAGTCAGTATATTGTATCATTATGATTTTAAACTTATGAAGAAATAAGATTAGAAATAATGCTTTTTAAAAATATTTTTTAGTAAAACTCCTAAAAGACTTTATTGTAAATGAGAGAAGAAAGCTTAGTTAATCAGAACAAGTAGCCAAAAGGCTCATTTAGCAAACATGTTATTACCAATTTACACTCAGCTAGTAGCTTCAGCTAACGCTAACCTCTAGATAGATGAGGTAGAAAGCTAAATAAGATTTTCTAAACATGAACATAACTATTAACTATCAAATTATCTTCCCTGAAGTGACAGAAGAAAATAAGTCAAGACCAAATTCAACAGTTTTCCATTTATTCCATATTTGTCTGTTGGTGCAACTTTATTAGTATTTTATTTTAAGTTTCATTCATTAGTGGTTTAATACAACAGCGTGTACAGTGCTTCTGTCTCAGCGAAGACTTCCGCTTACAAAATACAAAAGAAGCAACAACGTCTGCGGTGTGAGGACTGGACGCTGACAAACGTGCAGGAGGACGGGTTAGAGTTCGGTGGGCTGGAGGGTTGTCGGTTTGAATGCCTTGCTCGTTACTGCCACAAAGAATTTAACAAATGGGGCAGTCTGACGTCCCGCAGTTTGAGCTGATTCGCAGCTAAAACTAGCACGAGGACGCCTAAACTAGAACAATCGGGAAACTTTTTTTTTTCCTGTATTTGACAAAAGATGGATCTCAGTTATGAGACAGATGTCAAGTCCCAATTCTGAGATATGAACCTTAATTTTACAAGAAATCGTCTCAGTTTTAAATCATCTTGGCTGAAAGAATTCATGTTATTACTTGGATAAACGTGAATAACAGCACAAAGCAAAGGTAAAACAACAGGCGGACCTCCAGGAGAGCAGTCAGAAGCAGTCGAAAGCTCTGGAATAAAGTCGGAAGAGGAAGACTTTTTTCCCCCCCATCAGTATAGATTTTCAGTAACTGCGTCCAGACTTTCAACACCACAGAGTTGCTGCATTATTGGCAGGAAAAATACAACAAAATACAGCAAAGGCACGTTCAACAACAACAATTCCCTTACTAACAGCTAATAAGGATACACAGCTAAGGATGGATGAAAAAAACCCAACATCTGCATAAACACACACTTTGATTTCACAGTGCTGGCATGCACACGTGAACACAAACTAACAGAAACACACAAAAGATGATGTCGCTAAACAGATCCAACATGGCGACCGATCGAACATCCCCCCTTTGTGGAACAGAGAGGAAGCGGAAGACTTACATTCCCTTCTGACACACACACACACACACTGTAGATTTGAATCCCTTTTATAAAGCGTCATGAGTCAAACACACACAATGCTGCAGTTTCCAATGCTATTATTGCACCCAAGTTCAAGAAAAGACGCAACTCAAGGAGCAAAAAGATCCATATTAGTTCAAAAAAAAAAAGATCTAGTGTGAATGTAATAGACTCCTCTGACGTCACACTCAAATGCTGAGATAATGTGGATTAACCGAGGGAATCTGACATCAGAGGAAAACGGTCACTGTGTGAATATGGTCTATTATACCCTTATGTGTGTACAAGAAGCCTCACTACACACACAGCTTGGCGTATGTTTATGGAAGACCTAAAAGTGTGTGTGCGCGCGGCATTAAGTACAACGGTTTCTACACAAATTAGTTCCTTTTCTAGTCAACCCAGAAAACACAACACGATACTCTTTATATCACTTACCACATTGAGGGATTATCCCCCTTTTTAAGACCCAGTTATTTATACATGAAGAGTAGAAAAGGCTCAGGCAACATCCCCGCCATTCAAATAAGTTTTACTGAAGGAGGAGGAATGGGTTGCCATATTTGGACAACATCCCCCCTTTTTTAAAATCACACTCAAGTGTGCTTTCAGGCGTCACAAAGAAGGAATAATGTTGCCAGATCTGAGCAGGGTTGCTCATTCAAGTGTTCACAGGTTAAGAGGGGAAAAGGGTTGCCATGTTGTGTGAATATCTCCCTTTATTACACAATAGGAAGATACTGGAGTTCAACATTCTGTTCATTCGCGAACAATATCTTTTTTTTTTTTTCCCCCAGACCTGTTCTTGGTTTCAGTGCTTTTTCTGGCTGCAATATTGAAACGGCAACAAGTTAAAGTGATGCCACGGAGCAACGTGGAAGACATTAAAGGTTGACGATGACAGAGGAGAAGAAACACAGAGGGGATGAGGACAGACTGTTAAACCAGTCAGTTAGACTTTTAGGGAAATGAGGAAGCCTGAAAAATAACAAAATCTCTAAGGAAAACAAACGTGGAGTTTCTAAATTAACATTTCCACCATGCAGACCGACAAGTATGTCGAGGCCCGAACCAGCAACTAAAGCAACAAGTAGAGCAACAGACGTTCATCGCAACTTGAAGTTGGAAGATTCCTTTAAAGCTTGAAGAATGAACATTTTAGTTGAACATTTTTAAATTTTTAACTATTTCTCCCACCCGTTCTGCTCCGTAATAACCACATTACTTTCATTGACACATGCCATCGTAACGTCTTCTATGCTAACCTCCCAGATCGAAGTTGCCTTTAAGAACAAGAACAAGGATGAGGTTTGGTGACATTCTATAGTTTTCTGTCTGTCAACAAATCCCACTACACGCAATACATTTTTACTTCCCCACACTCTGTCGTTTTCAGCCCGAGCCGCCGAAAACGTTACTCAAACAGCGGTAAGTATTCCATTTGTTTGGGACTATTTTCAGATGTGGTTGTTTTGGGTGTTAAATGTGACCAATAGGAACTGGTGTCCAGTGAAGTTAAGGTGCATAGATCAGCCAATGGTTGCATGGTTGAACAGATCAATCAAGTCTGCTTTTTCCCCAGGCCGGATGGTTGAAATCAGCCAATTGGACGGTGGCTTCACCCGGCTCGTTCTAGGTATGGTGCTGCGCGATGAGGTTACGTAGCTGTTTGATGACGGTGTCGATGAGTTTCTGTCTGTCTCTGTCCGTCTTCCTGAACTGGGCGAAGACGTTGTTCTTCCGGCTCGTCTCCCTCATCCTGGAGAGGGAGAATAAGAAGGAACAGGTGGAGAAACGTGATGGGGGATGGAAATAAAAAGGAAAGGAGTGAGAAACGTAACAGCAAGGAGGAGAGGAAACGCAAGAAATTAAATAAGGTTAATGGTTTGTTTTAGTATTTCACATTTTATTTTACGCTCTCTGTGTTTGAATACTGTAAGTGTCCCAAAATGCACTGCAAAGTTCAGCTGATGCACTCAGGAAAACACACACATGCATAATTGTACGAGCATGCTCAGTAGAGACACATCCCTGCTACAGTCGCCTCTTAGAGAAGACGACGTTTCGGCTTTAAAGTTTGGTACGTGTGCGCTCAGTGTCACATGAGACATGAGAGTGTCTCAGTGTGTGTTCTGTCACAGAACACCGGACTGTTATGGACCTCCAGGGAGTTCAGGAGCCCAGCAGAGCAGACAAGCCCCAACAGGGTGCTTCCTCCTGGGCACAGAGGGACCACCGGGCCCAGGCCCTCCGGAGAGAAAATGCTGACCTCATTAATGAAAGTCGACTGGAGCGTAGTGAACAATGGACAGGATCATATGACTCTGTATGTGTGTGTCTGCGCCACTGAATATATTTAAAGATAGACGACATGAGAGCCCTCTAAAAGTGAAGCCAAAACATCTCAATCGCCCCCTGGTGGCTGGTCGCAGTATAGGTGATAAATCTCGCTCCTCAATGTTATTAGATAGGACATGAGCCCAACTAAAAATTCAAAGTACACGTAAAATACTGATGGTTTCTGTCATTTTAGGTCGTTCTTATCATGCTGATGTATGTTCATTTTTCTAATTAGTTTGGTTTTAATTTATCATTTGATGCTTGGAGGTGAAACCCCATGATTGACAGCAGAGCCCTGCTTGCAATTGAGATGGGTTGGGTGTATAGGCGGGAACTCGACACTACCATTACTGCTACTGCGCAGACTCTGGCTCCAAATGACGTCACCAGGGCAAGATAGCAGCGCTCGTATCCAGGAGATTTTGGATTAATTTTTATACAGTGGGAGGAAGTGGAGATGCGGCGGCCATCTTTATTTATGTCAATGGTCTGAGCATGCGTCAGCATGAGAACTTTAACAGGAGCAATCCACAATCTCAGATTACATTTTTTTTGTGAATGCAGGTTGTGTGTGTGTGTGTGTGTGTGTGTGTGTGTGTGGGGGGTTGGTTATCTCCACAGCAGCTCAGACTACACTGATAAACTGATGTGTTTCAACAGCCACAGAGATAAACATCACTATCGTTACGACACAAGTTTTTTAGTTGTGATGAGGATGTGCATGTGTTTAACCACGTAAATCCAAGTGATGTTACACACACACACACCCTTACTTTAAATATACTTGTATATACACATTTAGTAGTCGTCTAAGTAGTCCGTATACATGCCAGAATCCAACTTTCCTCACACACAAGACAATACTCACGGCTTAATTAACCTGTCAAAAACACGACAGAGAAAACAGACAGAAAAGAGCAGTTGAGATGGAAGTAAAGATGGATGGAGTTGAGGAAAAGGAAGGAATAGTTGAACATTTTTGTTTGCTTTCAAGTTGAGAAGATTGATTTCAGAGTGTGACGCTGGAGTCAGGAGTGCGTTCGCTTAGCTTGTCATAAAGACTGGAAACAGGGGAAAAAGCTAGCTCGTCGACGCAAAAAGGGGAGCGACTTGAGTGGCGTGGAAGTGGTTTGGTTACGCAAGATCAGATGTACAACAATCCACTGTAACATTTAAGTGCGAGAAGACTGTAACAACGAAAGGGAGCAATACAACAAACGTATTTTACCACCTCAATCACAAGCAGCCAGTTGAGTACGAGGAGACCTCAACAGCTGTTGTGAGTTCTAAACCAAAAGTATTTTTTCACTATTTTGTAATATTGAATATTGCAGAAATATTGTCATATTATTTCAGGGCCATAATGCCCACCCCTAATTGGCATGTTATGATTAAATGTGGAGCGCCTCTGGCTATAGCGCCGGATGCTAGCTAAGCTCCATGTGCACAGGTTGTTGGGTCTTTGTACAAATGTCACAACCTCATTGTGACACCAACACTTCAGAAAACTGCACACAGTAAATGTGCCATGACAAATAGTTAGAGGGTTTAGTTCTTCTTCCATTTCTATTCATGTACTGGTTTGACACAATGTTTGAACTAGAAAACTTTGAGATAGTAAGTCATCTAGTTGTTTCCTCCTGTTTATAATCTTTATGCTAAGCTAAGCAAAGCACGTCCAGGCTCTAGCTTGGCACACAACATGAGAGTGATCCTGTCAATGTCTTCATCCAACTCAAGGAATAAAGCCAATAAGCATATTTCCCAAAAATGTTCAACTATTCCTTTAAAACACAGCACAGTTTTATCTGTATTTTGATCAACTGGTCAAAAACATATTCAGTTTACAATGATATAAAACAAACAAAAGCCTACATTTAAGAAGCTGGAACCGGCTAATGTTTGATATTTCTGTTTGTTATCAAATTAGTTGGCAACTACATTTTTTTTTCACCAAAAAGAAGAATGAAATGTGGAATCCAGGAAGAGAAGGACAGATAAACCAGAATGAGGAAAGAGTAGAAATGA
This sequence comes from Hollardia meadi, assembly GCA_037974645.1. Lineage (NCBI taxonomy): Eukaryota > Metazoa > Chordata > Actinopteri > Tetraodontiformes > Triacanthodidae > Hollardia > Hollardia meadi. Next base: position 6,887 of record JBBPCS010001625.1, read on the forward strand.
AATGTGTGGATGAATGGAGGACAGCTCACTTCTCCAGCAGGGCCAGCGCAGTGTGTGGGTTGACTCTCAGGTACTTGCAGGTAGGTTTGCCGTAGTCAGCCAGGTAGGTCGACCAATCCCACTGCGTGAACAGGTCCAGTAACTATATAAGGACAAACAGACACCTGGTGACTCACAGACACACCCTCAACTATCTTGTTAAGCAGTGACAAGATGAACAGCAGCAGCAGACTCAGACGGCCCACGCCAACACGTTAACATGTTGTGTATCGAGGTATCGAGTTCCCGCCCATACACCCACGCGACTCAATCGCAGACAGGGCTCAGCTGTCAATCATGATGTTTCACCCCACCCCCTTTTTATAGCACCAAATAACTAATGAAAACCAAACTTATCCGAAAAATGAAAACATGAACATACAACAACATAATAACTACTTTTTTTTGCACATAAATAAAACAATGTCATGCCTACATTTACAAGGGACTGTCATGTTATTTTCTTTAATCGTTTACCCCCCATTTATGATACAGCTTGTGATGCTGCAGGGACGGCCTGATTACACTGTCGATTACTTTTGACTGAACAGTGCTACAGATGTTTCCTTGTAGGAGCTTTACACTTCACTACAGTCTTCAAGTTAATGTTGCAACACACGCAAAAAGCAGTGTAACGCAATCCGAAAGTTTATGTTTTCAACATTTGATGATTCATTGACTGATTTCCCTGCAGTCTAACTTTATTGTTCTATTTAAGGCTTTTTTTTTTAAACTGGACACAATCAGGTAAATAAACAAACAAAAAGATGCAACAAAAGAGAAAGAAAAAAGCAGATGGATGAAGGAAGGATGAGAAAAACATTGAAGGAGAAGATGGTAAAGTCTTCCTCTAAATGACCCACAATTGAAACTGTTGCATAACCTGCTGCTGCCCTGCTGAACTCTAGCAAACACACACACACACACACACACACATATAAACAGGCCCATGCAGGCAAACCCGTAAGCTTGCAGCCACACACACACACATACACACGAGCAGGGAGCCCCAGTGAACTCTGGGTAACACCAAACACACACAGACCCAGAGAGAGAAACCATATGTGAGCGAGGGATGACAGAAGAGGAGGAGAGGGAGGGAAGGAGTACAGAGGGATGGAGAGCAAAACCACATGTGGGGGGAGAAAATGAAAGAGAGCAAAGATGGAAAGAGATGCAGACAGAGAAATGGAAAACAGCACAGAGAGAGAGAGAGAGAAGGGGTAAAGGAAGGGCAGATGGAGGTAGATAGATAGCGAGTGTTGTGCGATGGAGGTACACCATCAGGCAACAGGAAGGAGTAGAAGGAGGATAGAAGAAAGAAGAAGAAGAAGAAAGTTGATTTTTAGGGGGGGGGGGTTGTAGCTTTTGAATAAATTTAGCCTCCATCTTTATCATTGCTGGATTGTAAAACTGCTTAGTCAACAATAAAGTGCCTCATTTTTCCCCCACTGACTGTCTGCAGCAAATTAATTGGTGATAATGAAAACATATTCAGAAGGGGCCTGTTAAAAATGCATAATCATGGTGTTCCCCTTAATGATCCCTTATTAGCATTTTTTAATACAACCCCAATTCCAAAAAAGTTGGGACATTATGTAAAATGTCAATAACAACAGAATGCATTGATTTGCAAACCCATTTTAACCTAAATGTAATTGAATACAGCACAAAGACAAGATATTTAACGTTCAACATGATAAACTTTATTGTGTTTTATAAATATACACTTCTTTTTTTTAATTACATTTCAATAATTTTATCTATCAAATTGTAATCGGAAAAGTAACTGGGAGGTTTTAATGGCTTTTTATTAGCTAGCTGCATTTCTTTGTGGCAGCCCGCCACACATTCATTTTCTATTTCTGGAGCTGCGTGCCCCCCTCTTGTTTAATCTTTCTCTGTTCCCCACACATACAAGTTACTTGTGTGCGCCGCCCATTTATATTAACATACGCTGAACTATATTTAGTGACACTATTTTTTCTCATCCGTCCGAGAGAACAGCATGCGTGATCGATTAATAAGTGGCCAATCAAGCCTCGCTCTAATGTTACCCATCTACTCACAAAAGTAAAGGCTTTTACCTGAATTCACCTAATCAGAGCTATTCATGAAAACAGGAAGTGTCCTAAATATTTTTGGACGTTCGCCGTGGAGTTATTGAAACCGATGTTTCCTCTAAATCTCGCTTTACAGGGAGACTACAAGACGAATGGCTGATTTGGACTTCCTGATCTTTTCCTCCCTCCTTCTTCTTCCCACACTTCCCTTCCTCCCTCTGGTCCTTTCACTTCTGTATTCATCTCTGTCTCCCTCTCGCACGCGTTTGTCCCCGAGTTCACCCTTGCACGGCCGAGGTTTGACCTGCTAATCTCCCCATATAAACAAGTGCGCACACACACACACACACACACACACACACACACACACACACACACACACTGCATGAAAACAGGCTACATGTGCACACAAACAGGTACACACACAAATAAAGGCTGTTACATAAAGCACAAATATCACCCGGCTGTGAGGTTATATGAGCAAATCTGGCAGTTAATTACGTGCAGACACATGAGAAAGCCGCTTTTGATGGTATTTGTCAGAGTGCCACTATCTGCTTGTGTGCAGGCAGTTATTTGTGTACACGCACCTCACTCTTTGTGTGTGTTTGAGGTAAATAAAATGAACATAGATACTGTAGCTGTCTGTTTAGAGGAAGCAACCCTGAAAAGTTGTGTTGATGCACGCAAAGAAGATGCAGTCAGCGGGTAGAGAATGTCTCACACGCAGATAAGGTAGAGACGGAGGTAAGATTTTCATGTTATCTGAGAGAGGATCATCTTTCTTTTTTTACTGTGGAATCATCCATCCATCCATCCTTCTTTCTTATTGGAGATAACAGAACACAAAAGCTGTAAACAAACTAGCTGTGAAAATACAAAAGATGGAAGTGAAGGAGTAGATGAGGAGTTACAAAAGGAGAGAAAAGAAGATAAAAAACAAGGAGAGGATGTTAAAGAGTGAAGGAAGAGGAGGACGGTGCAGAAGAGGACGGGAGGAAAGGAAACAATAAGAGGAGATGGAGAAGAAGAGAAGAAACAGAAAAAGTGAGAACATACGAGGGGAGATGGAGGATGATAAGAGAAAGGAATGAGATGAAAGAGAAAGGAGGAGAAGATGAGGGCAGAGAAGTATTGGGGTGAAGGACGAGAGTGAACAAGGAGAAACCTGAAAGAAAAGGAGATAAGAGAAGGGAACAAGAAGAGGAGAGGTAAGAAGGAGAAATTAGGAAGAGGGGAGGTAATGAGGAAAGGTGAGGTGAGGAGCAAGGAGGAGAGGAAATAACAAATGAAAAAGAGGAGGATAGAGGACAAAAGAAAAGACAAGAATGGGACAAGGTGAAAGAAGGAGGAGCACAGAGAGTTTTGGGTGAACTTGAGGTCAGTAGGTAAGTTTGGTTGGAGGGAGGGAGGAGTGATGGAGGGTAATAGCAGTAGGAGAAGTGCAACAAAAAGGGAGGACAGGAGGAGGAGGAGGACAGGCAGATAAGACTGATGAAAATGGAAAAGAAGAAAAAAGAAAAGGAAGAACGCAAGTTTTCCCAAAAAACAAGCCACACGCGAGCCAGCAGGTTCTCCTGGCACGCACACACACACACACACCTGACCCCCGATTCACCCTAAACACACACACACACAGAAAACGGCAGGTCTCTCTCTTCACCTCTCGCTGAACTTCTCTCTCCGTCTCGCTCCCCCCCTCTCACCTCGCCATGACCTCCCCCGTGCTATCACTCCTGTCTCTTCACTCACTCTCTCACACACACACACTCACACACACACACACACACACACACACACACTATTGCTTCCTCGTATTCTTCTCCGCGGGACGAGCAGAAAAACAAAGTGACGTGTTATCCTCACATTTCTTGTTTGTTTTCTCTCATTTCTCCTCCACTAATGGGGTTCGTTCGCTCCCTCCCTCCCTCCCTCCCTCTCCTCCTTTCTCTTTCTGTTTCTTTACCTTCTTGCATCCCTCTTTTCTCTCTCACTCTCACATATTAACAGTTAATCAATCACACCTATGTCTTCTTTCCTTTATTTGACTTCTTCCATCTTTTCTTCCTTTCCTCCACTTCTTTCTTCCTTGTTTTTCTTTTTCTCATCCTCTCCGTCCCAGTTTTACTCCTTTCCACCTCCTTTTCCCCCTCTCTCTGCACTCCCTATATCTCTTAGTCTCGTCTTCTTCCTCCTCCACATTTCTCTCTCTCCATCTCTGTATTTCTTTTATCTTTCCTTCCCTCCTTTCCATCTCTAGCTCCACTCCCTCTACCTTCTCCATCCTTCTCTCATCTTCCACCATTTACCTCCTCATCCTCTCTACTCTCCTTCTCTCCATGTTAACTTAATGCCTTCTTTCCATCTCTCCATCCCTCCTTTCTTTCATGCTCCTATTCTCTCCATCTCTTTACCTTCTCTGTATCTAGTCCTCCTCTTTCCTCACTTCCCATTCTCCCTTTTTCTTTCTGCTCAAACTCTTCTTGACGTTATTCTTCTTTATTTTTTACTTCCATCCTTTCCTCCTCTATCGACACTCCCCCTTCCTCCTCTCCTCATCCTTCCTGTTGCTCGACTCCTACTTATTGCTCTCCTCGTCTTCCACTACTATTCCCTCACCTGTTTACCTACCTTTCTCCTCCTCCCCATTTCTTTCTCCCCTTTTTTTCTTCTTTCTATTCACCTCCTCCTCTCAATGTCAACTTTACTCCCCCTTTCCCTCTCTATCTTAACTCCCCTTCCCTACAATTTCCTCCTCTCTATCCAAAGCGCTTGCTCCCCTCTTTTCCCCAACCTTTTACCTCACCTTGCTCCACCTCTCCTCATTCTATCAACTTCACTCCATCTTTCCACCCCTTCTCACCCCTTCTCCCTCCTCCTCCTCCTCAGTGTTTAGCAGACACTAGTTAATAGTTATTCCGGCTGTGTGCAAGATTTATTTGTTTGGGACCGTCGGGGAATTGCCATGTTCTCATTCCTAATGGCCAAACGTCAGGGTCACCCAGAATTCATCATGTTTACACCCTGCACACGCGCACACACACACGCGCACACACACACACACACACAGAGTTGTGATTATGTAATGTTTCTGCTGAAGCAAGCAAAGAAACTTGTGAGTAAACACAGCAAAGAAAGAGAAGAGCAAAGATCATTTTTTATTTACAGGAGAAATTTTTAAACTCTTCTTCACCTGGATAGTTTCACGCTCCATTATCCTCCCTCCCTCCCTCCCTCCTTCCACTCCTCTCACAGCTCTCTTAGCTGTCCACCTCCTCTCAAATCTGACAGACAAGAGGGGCCAGAGGTCACTAAAAGCAGGGAAAGTGGATTGGACTTTTATCAAGAAAAGCAGCCATTTTGGCACCCGTCCATCTCTGCAGTCCGTCCTTTCCAAGATCCACCTTCCTTCCATCCATCCGTCAATCATCCATCCATTTATCTACTGCACTCTCCACAGATCACTCTTTACGCTGTCCAGCTGTAGCGGTGAGCATTTCTTTAGTTCAAACAAAAAGCTGTTAAAACACGGAACAGACAAAGATCCAAAGGAAGGCCAAGCTGACAGCAAATGTAAAAGCTTTCACGGCAACTGAAGGTCTGCAAAGTCGACTTTTATTTTTGGGAAGTTGTGAATTTAGGTTCAGTTTCAACTGAAAACACTGAACAAAACAGGGAAGCGATGACGTTTTTTTTGTCTCAATCAGCCGCCCACTGCTTCCAGAAGAGACATGTGACCGTCAAGAGGTCACCCAAAAACAGAGAAAGTGCTTGGACACCTGTCTGCCATCAGTCATCTCTGCCTCCTTCCCTCAACTCCCATCACTAAATCGGAGTTCAAAGGTCACTGCTGGCACCTGTCAATCAAGCCTCTTTCTTGACCTCTACCTGGACTATGTTTAAGAAGAAAATGTCTTGGTTGTTTGTGGAGGAAAATAAGGATGGAGCATCTTGACGGCTGTCCATCACAGTGGTCTTCACAAAAGAAAACAGTGACACTTGTTCATCATCTCTCAACTCCTCCCTCCCTTCCATCCATATCTCTGTTTCTCTTTGCTTACATGTCTCGCCATCAAGGTTCAGGGTTGAAAGGTCACTAAAGAGTTTTCTTTATGGCTTTTGACACCTGCCTGTCAGTGTCACGGTGACCTGCCACAGGCTTCTAGGACAAAGGTCTCAGAGAGGAGAACAAAAAGGGGGGAAACAAGAAGTGTTTATCAAGTTGAGACTTCTTTACCACCATATTAAATATTTAAGATCAACGACACAACAAGAAATAAATGATAAAGTGACAACATCAGTGGTATAAGCCTGATTTAGAGCATCTTCTCACCAGGAAAATACTGCATTTTCAACTTAAATAACGAGGTATTAGATCAAGTATTAAGATAATTTCATGTTTTCTGGACTTTGAAACAATTTTAGTTGAATTTGTTTTAAAAAGTAATCGAACGCAAAACTACAGGTGATTAAAATTCAACATTTAAGTTGTGAGATTTATTATATTTATTAATCAAGATATCTAGTTCACTAGAATGCTAAAACAAGAAAGAGGAAAATCCTCACATTTGAGAAGCTGCGATCATGCTTCTTGATAAATTATGACTAAAATGGTTATTAGACTGATCCCCTGATCTACTGACCATTTCGGCACTGATATTTTCTCTAATAATATTAAACACAAACATCCCATCTCATGTGAGAGACTGCGATGGAACCTGACTGAAAAAAGGCTTTGACCCTTAACCCTTAAAGTCAGCTCATGACCTCTGAAAGCACGAGGTCGAAGGTCGCATTCAGAGGTTATCGGGCACTTTTACTTATAAGCTCCAACGAACAAACAATAGCTTCCTCATATTTTCTATTCCTTTTCATTTTTTTAACGACATTCTAACATTTGTTTTTAACTTAACATCCAGAGTGAATGAAAGGACCTCTGTTAGCTCTTTTGACTACAACACACAAACCTGTACCCTGCAGCTTGGACAGTATCGCTCCATCTTCAGCTATGAATGGAATGAAGTAAGCTTGGATGTTATCGCTTTTCGACAGGGAACTAATTTTTCTTTCTTACTGGAGGGCCAGAAATTAAATTAAAACCAAAAGCTTGTATCTTCGTATCTGCCTGCAGCCTCGTTTCCACGACCGCAGCACACGGCCGCCCCCCAACCACAATACAGCACAACCTCCACCGTGATCCTCCTTCAATTAACATACTGTACTTTATTAATCCACAGTGGGTCGATGGGTCGTCGTCGTGTATGGGGGTAACAAGATACAGCAGAGAACAGATAAAATCATGTGCTTTATCGCTCCCTGTAGGAAGGGTAGCTTTTGTGTTGTTCCCCCACATGGAGCGGTAAGAGGTCGGATAAAGAACAGCAGCACTGAAGCTTGCTCAAGGGCACTTCAGCTGGCAGGATGCAGATACTTTATTCAAAACGCAAATAAACTACTTTTAATAAGTTGCTAAAAGCTGGGAAATTTTAGGCCTACATATGGTTGGTGACGTTGACCATTAACGGGACATTTCACCCACAAATCCAAAATAAACATTTTTGATTTTGATTTTTTCGGTGCGAGTTGCTCAGTTTTGGAGATATCGGCCGTAGAGATGTCTGCCTTCTCTCCAATATAATGGAACTAGATTGCACTTCACTTGTGGGGCTAAAAGCGCCAAAAAAAAAAAAAAATTTGAAAAACTCAACAGCAATGTCTCTTTCCAGAAATCATGACCCGGTTACTCAAGATAATCCACAGACCTT
>JBBPCS010001626.1:0-14750 GCA_037974645.1 Hollardia meadi
TGTGTGTGTGTGTGTGTGTGTGTGTGTGTGTGTGTGTGTGTGTGTGTGTGTGTGTGTGTGTGTGTGTGTGATATCACAACTTAAAATTACAGTCACACTTGCACTTCTGATGCTCTGAACAGTCACAGTGACACATACTGTACTTTTTTTTGGAGAAATAAGAAGAACGGCACAATGTTGTCCCTATAACAGAAAAAAGTAAGGATGGCAACAAAACAGATATTGTTGAGATGCACTTTTAAGCCTCTAAAGGTCAGAAATTAAATGAGTCATGCCTTGTTGCTTGTAGATGATTCTGATCGCCAACTTGATAAAGAAAAGTCCCATGCTGATGCATAAATCAGTGCTTCACAGCTTCTCCTACGTCCTTGCTCTGTGAAACCTGTAACGTTTGTGTGCGTGCGTGCGTGAAAAAGAGCAGGATCAGTGCCTCCACATGAATGCTCCCTGTCCGAGCCTCTGCCAGGGAAGAGCCAGCCTCACATCTGTGTGGAATAATAAAATTGTGTCAAAAAGTGCAGGGAAATATTTCTGCGCTCTCTGTGGGGAATCGAGCTCAGACAACTACAGCGATCTCTCTCTCTTTTTATTTCTTCCTCTTCTCAACCTCTGTCTTTCACGCCTCCACTGTTTTGTGGTCTATCTGCCCAGATTTAAATGTGATCTTGTCACAGTAAAAGTGGGGCTCATTCTCCTCTATTGCTCCAGTTTGTCTTGTTAATGCAATGACCACTCCCCACTGAAAACCGCTATCACTACACACACCTCTGCCATACCTTCTCTCAGGGGAGAACCAGAGAGCCCCCTCTTGCACAGAAACATCAATATTACAACTGAAGCAACCCCCCCACCCCTTCAAACACAACCACTTGTGTCTAAAAATAGACCTCCTTTTTTGTTAAATAATTCATTTGGCCTGTCTATTTCTCTACTTTTCTCTCTTTCCCCTTCTCTCTATTCATTGTCTTTAAATCGGTGATGAGGAAGGATGTCAACAGATGAACCTGCGCTTCCACCTGCCCACTTACTTCCCATTAAGTATTCTGTCTTCGCCCCAAACCCCATTTCTTCAGAACAGTGTCTACGCTGCCACGTGGTAGCTCTCCTCAGGCCTTACATGTCTCAGGGTGTGATCTTTGTACGAGTGTAGACCTGGACTTAAGAGTTACCACTGAGATATTGACCTTAAATCGTCAAACTGAGTGTTGTAGTATTTGTTTGTATTTGCTGTGACATTTTTTTCATCTGCTGCTGGATTTAAACATTTTTGTGTAATTCAAGAGTTTCTTTACAGAAATCACTGTAAAAAATGGTGTTGTCTTTCCCTCAGGCCTGCTCCATTCAATATTGTTGCCTGTATAAAGATCGCACTCTGGGTGGCTGTCAAAAAAAAGTTACCCACTTTTAAGTTCTGTACTATTTTCACAGTACTTTCTAAAACAAGATGACATTATTTACCACAATCAATGTGTGTGAGCATTAATCTGTCACCAGTGAGGCAGATTCAAGCAGAAATGCTTCACACAAGTCTCCACATTCTTCATAAACAATTATCTTCCTGCTGAGCGAATGTAAGTTACCTCTAACACTGAAGTGGAATCAGAGGTGGTTGAGTGCACCTTACCCGCTGCTGTGTGTGCTTTTAGTTTTGGCTCTGTGGCTGATTGTTGTGGTTCAGGCTGCTGAGGTCTTCTGACCCTGCCTCAGACTGACTGAGAGGAATGCTCTGTAAAGTGTCGACTTAGTGTTTGTTATGTAAAGCATCCTAATGGGGCTCCCAGATGCCTGCTGATGGGCAGATAGTGCAGTATGCAACCCTGCTTTATCTCTGCCAGTTCTAATAAGTAACTTTTGAACTAGTAAAAGTAATTAAAAGAACTGAAAACAAGACTATTTCAGGACAGAAATCATACAATTTCGGTGACACATTTAATATATTTAACATTATTTTTGTTCTTTTGTGCTTTTGTTAAACCAGTGATGAGTAGCAGTGACTCTGCATGTTGACTATTTTGGTAACATTACAGTTTAGCTCCCTCTTTGTTCATTATTAATGTCTGTTTAGCTCTTTGCTCCAATGCATCGACTTCAAACAATAGTAAACAATGTATTAATTCTCATTGTTTTAGCCTCATAAATCATTCCAGGTTTTTGTCTTTAGATGTTTGCAAACATATTTTCACAGGCAAAGCGTAGTGAGGTGTTCAAATTAGTTTTGGCAGGCAGGATTACAGTCGTGTTTGTACAAGGCTTCTGTATCAGCACAGGGTTTACCTTAACAACATTTTAATGTCATGATGTCGGAGTTTGTTATTAAATATGGACTAGATCATGTTGACAATGACATGCTGCACTGGATCCTAAATTTGCTGTGACTGAAAGTACATAGTGAAATTGGTAGTTCTCTAATTCCATTAGTGCAAACAAAAATACACAACATTGCAGTGTCATTCGTCATTGCTACTTGAAATCAAGCACTGCGTCCTTTATGAGGGATATTCAAGTTTGTTTGTGCTGTAAAATTGTGTTTAAGAATATTAAGCTTCTTAAACCAATCATTAAGAGGTATTCACTTCTGCAGTATATTATAGGCTAACTGATGTAGCTACAGATTTCTAATCCCAGTGGGGACTTTTCTGAAGCACTGGATTCAGGAACTGTCTACCTATTTTAAAGTCAATCACAGCGTAAAACCCTCTGTTGTCAGAAAACTCAACTTCTCTCACAAGCTTTCCTTTTTCTCACTAACCTCAGATACACCCGTCTGTCAGCGGGTGCAAAGTTTGAAGACTAAATCCATAGAAGAATCTGTTAAAGTACTCCAACTTTTCAAACTGTTTGTACAGTAACTGAACTGATGGTAATGAATAGTTTTACCCACTCACAAATTTGCCATGATTCCACGCTCTGCTGTGTCTTGTGTCGTAGGCCTGAGAGTGGGCGAAGGCGTGCTTTCCCTTCATATCCTATCACATCAGCAACGTCTTTTTATGTTTTGTTCCAGCAGTCAGTTGTAAATAACCGATTCATGTACACTGAATTCTTTTAGTTGTCTCTGAGCTCGTGAGCCAAAAACATCCAAGTAGAATTCATTTGCCGTTTACACAAGTCATTGAATACAGGGTATGAATTACTTGGCACATTTCTTTAACTCTTTGTGTGCACTAAGTCGAGACAGAACAGACGGAATAAAATTATACAAAATGATTTAGTTTAATTTTTAACCTCGTCTCAGAAAAAAATCTGTTTATTGACTACTAGTTTACATCAGCAAATATATTTTGAAAGAAACTGTATGCTGCCTGGTGTCCTTTTTTATATCAATGCTCTAAGAAAACACTTTTTGTCACACTGCCTTTGCAGATTTAGGGACGGCAATGTTAGTCAGTCGATCCAACACTTTAGTCCAGACTGACATATCTCAATTATTTTATTATATTGCCATGAACCGACATTCATGCTCCCCAGAGGACAAATCCTACTGACTTTTGGTATTCCCTAACCTTTCCTCTAGCGCAATAAACAATAAAGTTGTTGGTACACTACAAGTGTTTTTCTTCTCCATGCACCTTGGAAATAGGTGCAGTTTTGGCAGACACCCCTACTCTGCTACAGTTTTCCTCTAGCGCCACCATGAGATTCACATTTATTCATAGTGAAATATCTCAACGTTTGGGTGGATTGACATGAAATTTGGACTTGGAGACATTAATGTCCCCCTCATCATGAATTGTAATCACTTTGTTGATCCTTTAACTTTTTCCTCTATCATCATCATCAGGTCAAAATTGTAATTTATCCAATACTTTGATTTATGAATAAATATCTGCAAAAGTAAGATCAGCTACAGTTGATACATAATGCTAAATGGTGGATAAATGATAAACTATGATGGTAAATGTGGAAAACATTATAAACCATTTGATGTTAGCATTGTTAATGTATGTTAAGATTTAGCTCTAACTATCTACAGCTCTAACCACTGACTACCCGAGCTACTCATAAGGCTTGTAGACTGTTGTCGTATTAATTCGTAAATGTTGTAATGACTGACGGTGTATTTAATTTGTTTTCCATAAAATATCCGTCCTTGATGATTAGAGCATGGTGGATTTTTATGCTTATGTTTAGGCAAAGCACTTGGTAAAGGTTAGGGAAAGACTGTGGTCTTAAATATACAGTATGTACACAGAAAAAGTTCTAAATATAAAAAAAGTAATTGCTGACTGACGGACGAGACAGGAAGTGTTTACTTTTTCAATATTTTACCAAACCAAAGTCTGTCTCTAACTTTATCCAAACTGATTTAGTAAACCTAGTCTCCAGGGTGAAAGTCCTGTATGACCCACTGTACCTACAAGAATGTAACACTTCCTGGACTGGAAAAAAAATTAGCATAAAACAGTTCTCCAAAACATCTATATCTTTTATGAGACAGGGTTGGAGGGGCACTGTTTCCGAATTAATCCTCCTTCCCTTAATTGTTATTGAACCCTGCTGTCCGCTCTGTGTCCTAGTTTTCTCCAGAGATGGGTGGGGGACACGAAAAAGGTGAGGGACAGTAGACCTTCAACAACTATCGTCAGCTGGGACCATGACACACACATTTCTCCAGTGATCGATGGAGACAACAGTGGTAATGCCTTAACAGGCAAGGATGGAGGGCGATCAGTGGCCATCGATCCAAGCAGCTGTGGAACCGATGTATGTCCCAGTTAAGGTAATGTGTCACTGATTTCTGGGCCCCTTGTGGCCAGTAGTAACTAAGCAGAATATCACACTAGGTGAGAGCTCTCTAATTGCTGGTCAACCTCAATTATTCACATTGACTGTATACATAACATAATCCGAAACCCAAACTTAAAATTTTTTTTAACTGGAATTAAATGATGGATCAACTTTAGTACAGTCATCACCTTGACAGGTGAAAGTATTTCTCAATTTGACATCAAAAGGGTCTTCAACAGGAAAAAGCTAGAACTGGCCAAGGAGCCAAGTACAGTCAGGCTGCCAGGTGCGTGCATATCGGGTTCTCAACAAGATCCACCCCTTGCTCCTGCCCAGTTCCTCCCTGTCCTCCAAATGCATTCTTTGAATTTGAAACTTCTGGTTTCAAAAAACTAAGATGGCTACCCCCTTAAAGCCAATCTCGAGGCTTCAAAACAAGTAGTCCCCAAACCAATGGGTGACATCATGGTGGGTTTATACTTGCTTATTCACTACCCCTCTCTTTTCCTTACCGTCCCTCTTCCTTCCCTTGTTCACTCAGTCAATGTATGTCTGCTTACCTCATTCAGCTTCCACCTCTCTCATTTTCAGTCAACTTGGGTCAAGCATTGTTCAAGGGTTTGATGTTTTTGCATTTAGATGTTCATTCAATTTCCTATTAGTATGCTGCCTACTTAGCAAGCATGATATTTTAAGCTTGCTTTGTACATTTTTTTTCTCAACGAGGACTTCAACCACATCACTAGTTCAGAGAGACACTTGCTCACTGTTTGTAGCTACACAAATGGAATTTCATCCCTGAATGTTCTTGGATGTTTATGCTTAGGCAAATACTAAAAGCCTGTATTCTCCCAGAAGATTTGGAGGGTGTTGCCATATTCTCCAGTAGTACATCTTCCGGCCTTCGGGTACTCAACATGCACATAAAACAGTGCCTCTATATTTACTCTTTAAAAGCCCTGTTCCTTGTGCATTCAGGATGCTTTTTGAACAGCTGAAAAACAAGGCGGCAACACAGCATCTTCTTCAAAGTGGATACTCTTTAACATTTTGTGCTGTACTTTAGCAATGTCAGCATACCCAAAGGATTTTGTTGTCAAGTCAATTTTATTTATGTAGCCCAGAATCACAAATCACAGTTTGCCTGTGCAAACGATGTGTACAGCATATCTGTACTGATTTGTACAAAGAGGTTGAAACTGACACCCTCTGTTCGTAGACCCTCAATTCAGATAAGGAAAATCTCTCCAACAAACAACCTTTAATGGAGAATAAACTTCAGGAGGAGGGATCTCTCTCCTTGGATCACATTTTTATTGGACTACTACTACTATCCTGATTGGAACTGATTGAGAAGCGAGGATACACAGTGATAGCGACTTGTCAATCACAAGGTAGCCACGCCCTAAAGCATATCCTGCTTATTGTCTATTTTACTCTAGATGGGACAATAATTTAAAAAACCTCATGCTGTATTGAAGAAGAATTGAAACTAGCAATTTAGACCAAATTAAGTTATTAGAAAATTGTTTACTGAGGTAATAAATCAAGTGAAAAGTAAGGTCATTATCTCATAAGCTTACGTACAAACAGACTTAATTTTGTAACCAGTGGAGGTACCCCCTGCTGGCCATTAGAACGACTGCAGGTTTAAGGCACTTTTGCATTTGCTTCAGTTTTCAAACCTGCAAGTCCACATTTTATACAGTCTATGCCCAAGACGGGCAGACCATTGACATTAAAAAGGATGGGCGACGCATCTCCACTTCCTCCCACTGTACGAAAATGAAGCCAAAATATTCCAGATACGAGCGCTGCCATCTTGCGCTGGTGACGGCATTTGGAGGCAGAGTCTGCGCAGTAGTGATCAGGCAGTAGAGCCTTGGTATCGAGTTCCCACCCATACATCCACCTGGCTCAATCGCGAGCAGGGCTCAGCTGTCAATCATGATGTTTCACCTCCTTTTATAGCATCAAATGACTAATTAAAACCAAACTGATCAGAAAAATGAACACTTGAAAATGCGTCAGTGTGATAAGAACTACCTAAAATGACACAAACCATCTGTGGGAAAAATTGTATTTGACGTGTACTTTGAGTTATTAGTTTGCCCTGCCTTTTTCTATCTGATAACATTGAGGGGCTGGATTTATGACCTGTATTGCAGCCCACCATATGGGGGACACAAAAGTGAAGAGTATGGATCCAGGAGGGTGTTGCCACATGACCTCCTCTCCACCATGGAGACCTGGAAGGAGGACAGGGCACACAAACACAGAACAGGCAGCACAGCATTCTCAAAGATAGCAGAGACAGACAAACACAGTGTGGGAGAGAGACACAAGGTAGAATGCAAACTTGGGAGAGAGGAGAGGAGGCTGCTCCTGGTGGATGATGATACAGATCCAAATGTCTGCATGAGGCACTGACAGCCGGAAGAGAGAGAGAGGTTCCTAGAAGGCCGATTGTCAAATGCCTTCCTGTTACAAGGGATTTGATAACTACTAGCACTCAGACTCTGAATTATCTAAACTCAAGAAGTGTGAAAAGGGAGAATAGGCTTCTTTTTCCACTTATCCCATATGTCAGCTCTTAACATTGTAAAAACACAATGTCTTTATAGTATTAGCCTTAGTGGGGCTAATTTGACATAGCTCTCAGCTACAAATACTTTATTTTACACTGCTGTAGTCTCTTGATGTCACTTTGTTTCAGACAGGCCGTCCATTGAACACAAGTATTTCAACATTGTGCAGGAATATAGACGGCCTCTGAGGCTCAACCTCCTGCTGACACTGGAGACGCACCTCAGAGCTGTCCATTCAAACTCAATGTGCTTCACAGGTGCCAGCTCCACTCTGCCTCTTATAAGCCTTTGTGCATCGATCAAAGCAAACCGCCTGCCAGGGATTCAAAATGCAATACTGCACATTTCTGGAAAGTCAAAGTGACCAATCTGTCAACTTACTGAAAGTTCAATGTTGTCAGAAGGCTGAGCTGACACTGTAAACCCAGCAGTGAGAGTGCACGTAAGAGTGTACAGTATGCACAGTGTACTGTGTGTGTGTTTCCATGTCAGTGTGTGAGTGACTGAAGCATGTGACAGCTGGCGTGGAGTTGCAGCAAAATTAACACAACAGCACTTACTGTACCCCCAGTAGAATGCACAGAATTGGTCTTCGTGTTTTCTCATAGATCAATGGTGTCGCAGCTACTCACCTCTGCCATCCGTTCTGTTTTAAGTTATGTAGTGATGTCATGGAGCCACTGGTCCCTTTCACCGTCTTGGTGTCCAGCAAGCAAACAAAAAAAAAAAAATTCACTTTGAGTGTGATGTGTGTTGATGTATGTAGAATCAATTTGAACACTATAAACTTTACAAATCCGCCAAATCAAAAGACAAACACGTTTTCTGATCCCATAATAATGTCCCGTATTGACAGGACATTATTTATGAGTCTTCGAAAACCATTACAAGTCAATGTTTAATCTAGAGCCACCACTAATGATTATTAACATTACTGATGTTGTAATGTGTAAGTTGCATGTTGAGTCTCATTCTCAGGTTGTCAAATACTGATGCTTAGGGTTTCCTGGGTTACTGAATAATGACCCTTTGGGTTGGTATGGCGGGTCGGCCACCGAAGCGGCAGTATTTCACGACCTGGGTAAGAGACTCAATAATCATACGTTCGTACACATTGCCCTTTTAATCTGTCAATTATTTTCACAATTAATCATTTAGCCTATAAAATGTGAAAAAGTGATGTCTTCAAGTTGCTTCTTTTGTCCAACGAACAGACCAAAGACTCTTGTTATCACACATGACAAATGTTTGACATTTTTGCCAGAAAAATGATGATGATGATGATGATGAATCAATTATCAAAATACAGTAGTTAGCAACTTATTTTCTTTCAATCGACTAATTGATTAATGCCCTATTCATTGCAGCTCTGTTTTAAACATGAATCTGTTTCATGATGTTACAGCACTATGGTGAAGGTTTGGTTAGGTTTCAGCACAAAAACGATTTGTTTAGGTTAAAAGTTCTAATCACTACATCCTTAAGGCTATAGGGGAGCTTCATCATCATGATAATAATAATAAACATGGTTAAGGTTAGGAATCAATCCTAGTCATTATTAAAATAAATTTTAAAAAAAACCTTGACTGTCAGTTTGAAATGGAAAATATACAATCTGTGCTCCAGATTCATCTTTGATTTTCTACAATAATAACAACTGTCTTATATAAGCACTAATTTGATTTAAAGAGAGTGGGGCCACTTGTTTAAACTGACAAGACAATATTTTTGCTTTAACATATTTTTTGCTGTAACATATCATTATGAAGTAAATGTTGATTGCACAATGTAATGGCTGTAGAATAATGACTGCATCATTGTTTAAATTGGTTCCCTATCAATGTTGCTTTCACTGTGCAGTTTTATTCTGCCAATGAGCACGAAATGACCCAGAAAAATGAAGGTTGACCGGGGATCCAGGCAGGCAGCCTGGCACCATTATCTGCTATCTGCTTTAATGTCTCCATTATAGTCTAAATAAATGAATAAACTCACGCTTTTGTTCAGTGTTGTTAGTCATTCCTACTAAAACAGAAAGCAATCCAGTTGTATGCGACAGAGGTGCCAACAATAATACCTCTTGGAAAAGCTGGGGGTGAGTTGTCTGTTTCCATTTTAAAACAATGGAAATACACACATACAGTACCTCCTGTAGAGTTACTTTGCACCAAGAACTAGAATAACATGTATCTTCAGTGCCTGTTTTGGGTTGTCCATGCAAAAAGGTTTGGTTTTTGAGGAATCTTGTTTGCTGCAAACAAAAGTGCAGAGACAAAACAAGCAGACAGGAATAAGACAAAAATGTCAGATCCAGAAAAGTTGAACTCAGAAAAAGTATCCTCAGCACAGTTATTTTTTTCTCCCCACTGCCACTGAGCAGCATTTCAGCTCTGTGCCATCGTGACTCACAGTGTGTCTGTGTGAGCTGGTATAAGTGTGTACTATTTAAGGCGGCGTGGTCACAGTGCATGGCCTGCTGTGTCTGTCTGATCTCTAGTGGGAGAGGCAGCTCTGGCTGAGTGGTCATGAACCTCCCACATAGTACTGTGCGGTGGAAGGAAATGCAGACTGAATGGCACTGAGCACAATACCCACTCTTTAATATCAGCAGCTAATGTATCTGTGATAGAAACACCTGCTGGTGATCGCTTTCATCTCGCGCTCCTGAAATGGTCTGGTGTCATTGTCTATTTCTATTTTCATCTCTTGATGCTTTCTATCAAAAATGGGGGTGTCTTTTGAAAAGCCCCAAAAGACTTTTCCTAATGGCCTCTCTAACATGTTAGAAACTTAGTTTAAGGGGCGAAAATGTTTAGTTTTCAAGTGCGTGGTGAATCTAAGAGACAGTTTTAACAGCTGCAAAAACTAAATGGGAGGAAGCTGTAGAGACAAGCAGCTACTCTTAGCTCTGAACCTACCTGACTTTCTCCATCCCCACTAACTCCTGACCTGTCTCAACCTATCGATTTGTGTTCTGTTCCTGCTGCTTTGTTTATCTGACCCAGGCTTGGCTCAAATCTATCAGGAAGATTTCACTCCACTCTCTGCTCTTGTTTCGAACGGACAGGCCATTAGAGTTTTCCTCTTAGGGCCACCACAAATTGCCAGTTTGCTACATTAAAGACACCAGTGGGAGGACTGTAATCTTGACTCCATGGGAAAGTGAAAAAGCTGTGAGCTTTGCTTTTTTACTATCACAGTTTTGGTTTATGATGCTTAATTCCTCAGATAATGAACAATCTATCAGTTGCTTTGAATTTGCTATCAGTGTTTTATTATAATCAGTTATGATTGCCAGTGATTGCTCACAGACTTGGCATGTTCACAACTTAGGAATTGCCTGCAAGACGGAGCTACTGAGAGAAGCTAAGCTGGAATAATGAAGGGCTTTTAGATTTTTAATTGTGACCTTTATCTTTCCTCTGTCTTTAAAGGTCAGTCTCTCTTCGGACAGAACATGTTCCTGACTTTCTGGAGTGGATTTGAGACTGTCAAATCCGGCATGTTCCTATGCACCTCAAACCATGGCAGCACAGAGCAAAGTGTCCTTGAAACATATGCTCTGTCTCTAATTAAAGGGGAGTTCAAGAAAGACCTAAAGTAACCCAAAGCATATACCTTTAATTAAAGAAATCAGTCCCCATGTTCATGGAGGTGTTTGTCAATGCTGCACTTATTATCCAGGTCAAGACGTATCAATCGTACAATCCTCTACTGTGCCAGCCTCATACTACACTAATATTAATATAATATAAATAAGTAAAATAATATGAATAAAGGTAATGTGGCTCATGTGTCTTGTGCGTAATGAGAGATTAAAAAAAAGAAACGGAGCCATGGCACGATATTTGGAGGAGATGAAGCTAAATAACGGATAATGATGTGATAAAATCGTCTGAGAGGTTTTCAGACAGAATGAACAAAAACTCTCTCCGGGATGGGGCAAACTGAGGACATGACTCATCTGGAGTTAAAAATCTACTGACATACAGAGATAAGTTTACAGCTATCTGTACAGTCTGTACATTCACTACACTTTCTGTCTTAACACACCTTTAGATTTTTCTTTCTTGATTCTTGAACATTGCTAAATTGTCAAATTATCAACTACCTCCGTACAGAGCGTAAATTCAATCTTCAGTGTGTCTCTCGTGTTTTGATGTCATGCAGCTTGTTGTAAACATTCAGAAGTTGTTTAATGTTTGTTGTTCTGTAAAATATATTGTTCTCTGAAGGGTTAGGGGGGAGCCAGACCCATGGTCACCGAATGAAGCGGACCTAACATTGAATAAGATGCGGAGTGCACTTTAAAGTCTTGTCAATTGAAGGTCTAAACACATAACTTTCCTTTTTCTTATTCAGATATATTTGGAGGCCTGAGGAGGTGTAATTTTTCCTGTAATTTACAAGAAAAAAAGCATATTCTAAAATTTTGTGAAGCAGATAGTTTTTTTCTTTGTTCCCCTTCCCATATCTTGCGACCTCCTTTTAGGGGTCTGACCCCCAAGTTGTAAACTATTGAGCTGAAGCTCATCACTAATGAAGCACGGTTTTTAAATCTTCCATTTTGATGCATTTTACTGCAGCCTGGTGTTTTTTCTTGAGATTGTTTTTGGTAACATCTGTGGAGAGTTTTCTTGGAATTGCACTCAGAGGAGTGCAAGAGTCTCTGATTGGAACAGCGAGGAACTTTGGCACAAAGATGCATGTTGTTAAACCAGATCTTCACTAAATCAGTACTTGGGGGGTCACCGCACTATACGTCTCCTCTTCCACACTGACAGGTTACCTGGGCTTCATACAGTTGTTTTCTTCCATGTGGGAATCTAATATTTTTTTAACACAAAGGCATTAACTCTGAAACATCTTTTCTGTTATTGGGCAGCAAATTATTGTTTTCATATATGGAGCTAGTAAACAGAGATGTACTGCTGGAGAGTTAGTTTTTATCTCGACACCCCCACAGCTTCAGTTTTTTCCAGCAGTTCCTATCAGCTGCTGCACACTATCTCAACAGTGGCGTTCATCGTAACATTAAAAAAATGGAAAGATGTTATTTTTCTGGAGCACTTTAAGAGAGCTTCCAAGAATCCACTTGTCTTGCCACGCAGAGGTCTTACTGAATGGCCTTGTAGGCGGAGCGCATCGATGGAAAACCACACAGAGAGCTGATCCAACATGATGCCATATGCACAGTGAGCAAAATTTGATACAATTTGATACAATTGGATCCATTAAACATTGACTAAATGTTATCAATAAACCTGTAGAGCCCAGCTGCGGTCCTTGCATCAAGAAGAGACCCAAAATCTCTCCCAGCGAACCCAAGAGTTCTACCACTGCTGCCGTTTTCAGCAGTTTCTGCTCAGACTTTAGGGCGTACCTAGTCGGACTATCTTCCAAATCAAGGAAAAACATTCTGTGGCAGAGGCATCCTCATTTATACCAGCTGGAGCCATGTGCTTTCACAGTCACGTGCACCATCCTTCTGTTTATTAATGAGTTTATGTTTCCATCCAGAGAAGAAAAAAACAAGTTTTCCCAGAAGAGGTGCGAAGAATTGAGCCCCCAAAAAAGGAAAATCTAAAGCAGGTTTATAGCGTTCCCACACTGATGGATTCCTCCTCTCTCTCTTTTTTTTCACTCCATCACCTCCATGTTGTGTCTGTCCAAATTTGTGCTGTAGTATTAGTAGAGGGCTCCCGATCAGCACAGATATGTGTGGGTTGTGCACTGTTGATGCTCTGAGACGCAGTCGAGCAAATGCCTCTCCATCGCCTTTCATCTGCGCTTCACATACAGCTGGAGGCAGAGCTAACCGGTGCAAAAACTTGTAGCCAGTAATATCATTATGGGAAAATTGTGTTAAAAAAAAAAAAAACAGCGGTGACTCAGTGTGACATTTGACTCGACCTATATTGGTAGCGCAGTTTTTGTTTGCACATCAGATGACACATTCTACAGCACGATTGAATCCACCCACGGCTCAAATCATCCATACACTGTTCATAGTGTGATGGTGTTTACCCACAGTCACGATGCAGAGCTGATATTACCGATGTACAGGTCATGTTTTGGTCTTTTGGTTTTTTTAACTTTTCATTAATTTCTCACACTTGCAGACCATTTCTTGAGGAAGCTCTCTCTGGTTGCCTTACCTTTCTTTGGAAAGAAGTTATTTAGCAACCCGTAAATTCTCATACACCAAAGTTTTAATTTATTTGTATATTATCAGATGTTATTCTTTTCCTGTCCTCATTATTTTAAACTTATTTTGAAGTAGCATAAAATCTTGTGAGCTTTTGTTTTCTCTTTTAAGCATCTCTGTTAGTCTGTTTTTTCCAGTCTTACTGTGGCCCTGCATTGCAGCAGCAGAAGGAAATAATGGTCATTTGTTCTCTGTAACAATAGCCTTGTCCTGATAATCAAACCTTCACATAGACAGGAATGGCAACAAGAAATGTTGGACATTGCACATATAATAAGCTGCTGCTTTCACAGGAATCCTGAAGGTTGTTTTATTATGTGGCTGCAAATTCTTGCCTTCTCTTCTTCTCCAATCCTGAGCCCTAATGTACCATGAAAAATATTCAACAACACAGAATTTACCTTTTCTAAACTCAGTGTGTGTTTGTTTTAGCCGTTTCCTATTGTTCATTTGTCTAACTCTGCATCTTTTCCACTAAAAAATACCATACATTAACAATTCTTAGATTTATATTCCTAGATTTATATGTTGAAATTAGCAAAAACTGCCTGGGAAATCTCCAATACTGTTGTTTCAGACCTCTGACCTTGTGTGTGTGTGTGTGTGTGTGTGTGTGTGCGTGCGTGCGTGTGTGTGTGTGTGTGTGTGTGTGTGTGCGCACGTGTGCGTGCGTGCGTGCGAGCTGGTTGTTAGTGATGCAGGCGTGAGGCAGAGGACATGAGGCCTGTGACCTTTGCTATGGCCCAGATATGAGATGCCGCGAGGCAGCGTCCAGCTGGAGGGATCAATGGCCTTACATAGCAGCTGGTCATATGGGGAGGCTTAACACGGTCCCGCAATTAACCTGCAAATGTGGCAAAGATCACAGACAGCTCATCTACCAGGGGGAATGTTTGATTTATCTGTGGATGTGTGGTTTGATTTAGGCACAAAAACAACAGGAAGGCAGTGTCTTGCAAACATAAATCTTGTCAAAAAACGTAGACATTTTGTGGCTGATGTAGGTCTACTTTGTTTCTAGATAATGAACTCTTGTCTGACTTTAGACGGGCCTGTGAAATATGTCATTATAGCTGTAAAGCGAATGTTACCAACTTGGGTGAATGACTGCATTTCTTGTCATTTGCTGCTGCTCGGTTTTAACTAGCTATGTCGTGTGTGTGTGTGTGTGTGTGTGTGTGTGTGTGTGTGTGTGTGTGTGTGTGTGTGTGTGTGTGTGTGTGTGT
>JBBPCS010001627.1:0-14749 GCA_037974645.1 Hollardia meadi
GTGTGTGTGTGTGTGTGTGTGTGTGTGTGTGTGTGTGTGTGTGTGCGTGTGTGTGTGTGTGTGTGTGTGTGAGAGATAATCAGGAGGTATTGATTCAGGGATAATATGGAGGATATTTTTGGTTTTAATTCAAAGTCCAAATAGAAAATTAAAAGAGATAAAAGTTAAAATATTATTATTTTACTAAAGCAAAATGCAAATGCTTTAATGGAAATGCTCAAACTTTTTTAATGTGATCTCTTTTAATTTTCTATTTGGACTTATGAATTATTTTGAATTATGACCACAGGTTTCCTAGAAAGCTATCGATAATCTATATTTCTCTTATTAAAAATGCCAAAACCAACGATGAGCCCCTCTTTTGAAGATGTAAATCTGTAAAACGACTTGGAAATAAATTGTTTTTCACTCATGAAGAGTGAATTTTTTTTGGGAACTATTTTCAGCTGCAAATTAGGAGCTGCAGTGGCGGTATGCAGGATTAGACTAAGGTAATAAAGGAACATGTCACAGTGGAGGCCTACGGCTCAGAGGCTACATCAGTTCATCCTGGAATCTAGAATATCGCCAGGCTAATCCTTTAATGGTTCTGACATGAACACATCCCAGAGGTTGCACTGCTTTATTTTGGAGGGAAAATTGTTTGTCACATGCGAGAGCGCAGCCGAGGAAAGGACAGTACACGGACAGTACACAGCAGCACAGGGGGGGCCACTCATTTTCTGGCTGCTGCCCATTGTTGTTGTTGTTGTTGACACTCAGGTACATTGTGAGCTGGGTCACCTGTCGTCCCACAGTGGCAGCCAGCAGATTCCAGCCCTGCTAATAGAGCCCTGTATGGTGACAACAGCACAGCAGAGAGACAAACAACAAAACAAATGTCTGCGTGTTATTTCACACTTTATCACCGTCTCTCGATATCTTTCTCTACTCTCCATCTCGCTCTCTCTCTTTATGCCATATTTCGTCAACACTGTCTTATTTTGTTTTCGGCAGCAGTAAACAATTTTGCCTGGCAACAACAGGGCCAGAGAGATGGTGCAGTGTGTGTGCATTCCTTTTTTTATTTTAAGGGTGTATATAAATTTAAAGAGACAGAGAAGGTAGGAAAGGAGGAAAGTAGAGGGATGCGAGGAAGGAGGAGGTTGAAGATGAAACATAGACGAGAGGGAGATGAAGAGAAAGAAGAAGGTGTCATGCATAGATATAGTAAGAGAAATACAGTGTCAGAGGCGGGGCCCCGTTCATTCCTATGAAAGTTGCTCAGTGGCACATGAAGCCAAAAACGATCGACTTCCCGGGTCTAAAATTACCCGGATCTTCCGGATTGTGGGGCCCATAGAGCAGGTGCACTAGTGACTTCCACTGGCCGAGCAGATAACCTCCGGTTTGGCGCTCCGCTAACTTGAATGGGAATTAAATAATTTAATCGTGTGGCTCTTCTAGATTTTACAAATGTAATCTGACCCAATGGATCAAATTCTGATTTCAAAACGAGTCATTTCGCGGGGGTTGTGACGCTCAAAAAAATGTATCCACTGTTTTACAGCTGCTCCTTTAACAATGTTAAAAATACTTTTTGGGCCCCTGTGAATCACTTGACATTGTAATTCCACAGTTTGGCCACTATGTGAAATTGGCTTCACAGCCTGGCGCTCTTCCTGGGGGGCTTGGTGTCATGGCATGGAAGGATGAGGACAGTGAAGGAGGAGGGGGTTGTGGGTGTTAAAGGCCTCTTCTTAATCAGTCATCCTGTACAAACCGTCAGAAACTCATCTACTCGCATACAAAGGCTAAAACACACACGCGCACACACACACACACAGTGAAGCAGATTTCGAAGAAAAGAAGCTGATTTAACTGGAGAGATAGACAAATATGCATGAGCTCATTTAGCAGATGTGCTCTGAACATCAATACTGACTGCAGTACAACTGTAGTTACCACACACTCGTGTTGTTTATGTACTCGCTGCCTCTCATTCTCACTCCATCTCTGCCTCTCTTTAACTCTTCGGCTGCGTATCTCTTCCCTCACCCACTGCCCTTTCATCTAAATTCATTTGAGTCTGTGACCGGAATTTTATTTTTTAATTCTATCTGATCTCTCTCTGATTATCCCACTCTTTTTCGTCTTGCAGCATCTTCATGAGAAACAGAGTCCTCTTCCTCTGCAAACAAGTAGAAATTTTTACATGCAGTTTTTTTTTTTTAATTGGATGAATGATTGACTGATGGATGTTTTCTGTCCCTCTCCTCTGCACTTATTTCGTCATCCCACAACCCCGCTCTCTCTACTTTCATCTCCCTCCCTTCCAAAATCCTCTTGTCCTTCATCTCTTTTTCTGCCTTACGCAATAATCTCCTCTACCTTTATCTCTCTCTCCCCCCCTCTCCTCTGCAATCCTCCTCTCCCTACTTTTTTTGGCTGTCTTTCATCTTATCTTCCCTCCATCCTCATCTGTTTTCCTTCCCATCCCCCTTTCATCTCTCCAATCACTCATTTCCTGTTTCTTGAACACCCCCATCCATCCAAATGCCCCTATCACTTCCCCTTTTTCCCTCTCCCTCTCGCTCCATCAATTTCTCTAAGTTTTCTTCTCTTTCACTCAGCTATCTGTGGTCTGAGCTGCGATGTCGATCCTGGACGTTTTGTCCCCGCTCCTCCTCCTCTCCATCCTGTTGCCAAGCTACATCTGCCGGGCGGCGGACATTCCAGAGGACACTACATCAGAGTTCTCGGTCAGACTGTACCACCGGCTGCAGGCAGCGGGGGATCAGGACAACATAATTTTCTCCCCACTGAGCGTGGCTTTGGCCCTGGGCATGGTGGAGCTGGGAGCCAGGGGGGCTTCTCTCGAGGAGATCCGGCAGGCTGTAGGATTCAGCCACCTGGTGCCAGGTGAGAGTCACACACACACACAGGGTCAACAGCATTAGGGTCAGCTTGTTGCACAGCAAAGGTGACGTACAGACGTTATCCACAGAATTGAAAATGTGTGTGTGCCTCTGTTCTCCAGGCAGGGAGTTCTCTTTGCTCCAGAACCTGACGGCGGCTCTGTCGGACGATGACACCCACTACGTCATCCGATTCGCCAACAGCCTCTTCCTGCAGCAGGGCGTCACCTTTAACCCTGAGTTCCTGAAGCTGATGAGGAAGTACTTCCGGGCTGAAGTGGAAACGGTAGACTTCAGCGAGTCGGCAGCCGTGGCCGAGCAGATCAACAGCTGGGTGGAAAATCACACAGAAAGTGAGTGAGAGTGGGAGGGAGGAAGTATTGTCTACTTCTACTAATCTCAGCGTACAGTAAAGTGACGTGCAAAAATCACCTTGTATAAAAAACTAAATTTGCAGAATACACTTCCTTCCATCAGTTGCACAAATCTCTGCCTTCATCCTTGTGCACAACTTCAAAAGCTGCATCAGAGCAGACGCTGTCCTCAGGCTAATGAAACTAAGCACCGCACAAATCACTCCCTCCAGGTAAGATCCGGGAGCTGCTATCAGCCGAGGACTTCAGCAGCATCACCCGGCTGACCCTCGTCAACGCCGTCTACTT
Source organism: Hollardia meadi (assembly GCA_037974645.1). NCBI lineage: Eukaryota > Metazoa > Chordata > Actinopteri > Tetraodontiformes > Triacanthodidae > Hollardia > Hollardia meadi. Next base: position 3,560 of record JBBPCS010001627.1, read on the forward strand.
CAGAGGCTCCTGGAAAAACCAGTTTAGGCCAGAGAACACCAGAACCTTCTCCTTCAGCAAAGACGACGGCTCTGAAGTCCAGACACTCATGATGTACCAACAGGGAGACTTCTACTATGGTAAGGATGAGTTTTGTGTGTGTGTGTGTGTGTGTCTATTTGTGGCTCTTTTTCTGAAGCCCTTGAATTTCAGCTCATATTTCCTGAGGTTATTTAAAATGTTTATCTGAGATCTAAAATATTCATATTTCGAGCGTTTTTCCCAGGGAAGGCTCCTCTCTTCTGTTTAGTGAGCTTCTCTGGCATGTCTCTTTGATTTAGTGGTTTTGCTTTAAAGGGTAATTTCTTAATGTTGTACCATATTAGCAGTACTGTGACAGTCTGTAGTACTATAAGTCGAGTAGTCTCAGATTAGTGTTTGCTACATCTTCTCTGACAGCAAGTAGAACAAAAAAAAACACCTTGTCTTTCCACTGATTTTGTACTTAATTTTTCTCCTTCGCACACCAGTCTGTTGGGTTCTGGGGGATGTTTTATTAATGTCTGCTTCTAATTTTATTATAGGATGTCATATTTTGTCAGTTGTTATACTGAATTTCAATCATTTCAAGTAATTTTAGAGAAGTAAAGTCAGTATGAATTTGAAAAGACCTTTTGCATCTTTCCAATTTAATACTTTGTCATGAAATTTTCACAAACATGCACAATGCTGCATGCTTTTTTAGATTCAGTGGAAGAGAAGGAATTCTTTCAAGAGCTCAAGTGACTGCAACAATTGTATTTAGGGCTGCAACTAACTGAATCACTGTTTAGCGTCACAGTTGTGCCAGAATCATTAGGAAACTGGGGTTTTGGAGGGTGAGAGGTGAGGGTCAAAATCAGAATCATCCAACTGAGGCAAAGAAATCCAAAATAAGAGCTGAGGCAAAAATACAAAGTCCAAAAAACAAAAAGTAAAGTGCAGGAAACACAGAGGTAAAAAAAACCCAACAAGAAGCATAGTAGACTATGAAACATGACGAACTGACAAAGAAAGAGGGGAGCACATGGACTTAAATACACAAGGGAAGGTTAACAGACAGGTGAAACACATGAGGGTAATCACAGGAGGCAGGAAAAGAACAAAGGGAGGCAGTGTAAAGCAGGACAAGACACAAGAGGAGAAAACCTGCAAAATAAAATGGGAAATGACAAACAAACAACAACACAAACACAGGGAATATAAACATAGGTAAACCGAAACCATGACATTTAGTCTATATTCCCACATTCCCAGAGCTCAAGGTGACGTCCTGAGATGTTGTCATGTCAGAATCAGAATGCTTTTATTGTCATTGCACAGCTGTACAACGATATTTAGTGCTTCTCTTCAGTACATATATAAATAAAAACAGAATAATAACAGCATCGCTCAGCGCTAACACAGACATAGACAAAAAGAATAGAAATTAAAAACATAAATAGTCAATATTGCACTGCCCACAGGTCAAATTAAACAGTCTATTTGTTATTGCACTCAGCTGGAATGTTATTGCCCTGTCCCAATAAGTTATTATTGCACAATCTCACAATCTTTGATGGCACGCGGATAAAAACTGCACATGAGTCTGGAGGTGCGGGCCTTAATAGACCGATATCGCCTTCCAGAGGGCAGCAGAGTGAAGAGGTGGTTGTCCGGGTTGAGATGAGTCCTTTATTATGTTTTTGGTCCCGACGTAAACACCTGGTTCTGTAACTGTCCTCGAGTGAAAGGCAGCTGTGAGCCGGTTCTGTGCTGAGTTAGTGACTCTCTGCAGAGCTTTTTTCAGTCCATGTGAGGTCCTGGGTGATGTATGAGTCGAGAAATCCCGATGCGCAGAGGGGCAGGTTCCTCCCTCTGTTTCTGGAAGTCAATGATGAGCTCCTTTGTTTTGGAGGTGTTGAGCGCCAGGTTGTTGATCGTGCACCATTTCAGTCCAAAACGCAAAGATGTTCAGTTCCCGTCGATATAAAAGAGAGAAAAGCTGAAAATCCTCATATTTGATTATTAAAATTATTAATCTACTATCGTAACGTTTTGTTGGTTAATTGTTTTGTAATTGTATATGTTCCGTTTGCAGATAGTATTTCTGATCTTCTTTTTTTTTTACATCCAATATTGGTAAATGTGAAGTTTTGGGGTTATTAAGTAGTTAAATCTATTTAGGCAGTATAAAAGAACTGTCTGTCTTTGAGCTGATTTTATTAGTATGATATTCTGGCTGTTGGGAGCGCTACACAGCGAGGTGTGAGACTGTCTGTACGGAGTCCTGCAGGTCGGCTGTTACATCTGAATGATTCCAGTCTGTCTTTTTTGTATCCAGTCATCTTTTCTCTGTATAACTGCCAAAGACAACAGATTGGTGCTGCACTGCTTCTAAAATTGACGTATTTGAGTTATTTTGGTGCAGTCTGAATGTGTGTAGCAAGATTGCGCACTCGCGTACACCTACGTTCACGGGGTGCACGCATGCTCCTCCACACACACACACACACACACACACACACACACACACACACACACACACACACACACACACAGGATCAAGGAAATCTGTGTATGTGCGAACTGGATTGTGTATCTGTGTAGATGTGTGTGTGTGCTGCAGAAGAGGGACAGGTCCTTGGAGAGAGGGTTGTGCTTGCTTTCACATTTTTTAAAGCACAATCATTGGTTAAGTAAAATGTTTTGAGAAGCCACACCCGCTTCTCTGCTGCAATGTTGCCTCACTCTGCATCAGCAGCCGCGACTCAGAATGCCACATGTAAGCTAATGAAGGATGATGGGTCTTTTTCTGCTGTAATTTTCCCTTTTAGGCAGGATCAAAAGAAAAAAAAATCTTTCGCAAAGATCGGGATAAAGTCTGGCAGTGTTAATTGCTCCATAATCTCCATCTCACACTGCAAAAACCTGCGTGAGATTATCTTATGTTTAGATTTAAAATCTATTCGCACTTGTTTTGAGTATAAAGGGATTAACTCGCCCTGACGAAGAAATACTGTCTCTCTTTCTTCCCATTCAAGTAAATGTTTGTCGGCTTGTCTTGATAAGAGTTTTTTTTTTATCTGTGGGTTTTGTTTAATTAGATACAAGGGACGAGTCTGTTAGAGATCCACCTCAAGGCTATGAAGCTAGGACGCCTCAGCCTCTGTAGTGTGTCTGTGAGAAGATCTCAGCTCTTATAGATGTTTAATCGCATGTGCATTTTGTCTGAAGGATGTTTTTTTTCTTACATCCATTGGTTCACTGTTTTTTTTAATTCCTGCCTGGAGTAAGTATAAAAAGGGCATTGCATTGACAAATACACCATCTTTTCCTTGCCTAACTGAATTTTGTTTGGGATATCAGCGCATCTCTCTCAGCGCTATAGGACTACACAGAGTGTATATTTAATACACCAAGTGTAACCAAAGCCTTCGTAGTGAAGCATCAGTGGTTTTTAATTAGTGCGTCAGGGAGATGAACCACGTACACTGTAATCAATACAGTCAATCGATGTGTTTTGACATGCTTACATCTGTGTGTTCCTCCTCAGCAAAGTTCACAAACTCATTACAAGAGACACCGATCTGTGTGTGTTTATTTTATTTAATGTTTATTTATATAGGGACAAGTATGTAGCATGCATCCATGCACACACCACACCATTCATGGCCTGAGCTAATTTGCATTGAAAATGCATAAAACTCGAGAACAAATACGCAAAAGACAGTGCAGAACACAACAATAAAGAACACAAAACTCAGACCTCAACTAGAAAATACAGACAATACAAGACACAAACAATAATACAGTAAGTCACCAGAAAGCACCAGATCATTCATGACAACATGAATGATCCCTTCTTAAAAACTGTTTCTGATCCCAGTCAGGATCCAGTTTGAGTTCTGCAGGTGAGGAATTCCACATGTTGATTCCCTGAAACGGAAAAGGCCGTTTGTCCAAATGAATTAACGTCAGGGCGCCTTAACGATTGGATGCTCCACCTGTCACTGAGCGTGAAAGTCAGTGGAACCACAAGGTCATGGAGCACCTGAGGAGCCTGATTATGTAGGATTTTAGAAATGGGTTTAACATTAGAAAATGTAATCAAATGATCAAACATGTATTTAATTTCTGGAGCATGGTTTAAAAAATGTTTTAATTGCTCTATTGTATCATAAGAGGATTGGTTGTTGGTTGGTTGAGATGCCGCCTGTGACCAAGAGGTTACACAATAACATAAATGTAAACAGATCACACAGTGCATGAAACTATTTGCAGCATGAAATGTTCTCTGATAAATCTAAAAAAAAGTCTACCCCCCTCCCCCACCAGGTGAGTTCAGCGATGGCTCACAGGAAGCTGGCGGGGTGTACCAGGTGTTGGAGATGCCCTATGAAGGGGAGGACATGTCCATGATGATCGTTCTGCCTCGACAGGAGGTACCACTGGCTTCCCTGGAGCCCATCATCAAAGCACCGCTGCTGGAGGAGTGGGCCAACAATGTCAAACGGCAGAAGGTGGAAGTCTACCTGCCCAGGTGAGAGATGACGCAAACAAACGCTGTTTGTTTTCAGGTTGTGACACCATTCTGCTTCAAAGGTTCTTTTGTTTACCCGATTTATCTCAATATGCCTCGAAGTTACTTGTGCATCAGTTAGTGATGACCTACATTACAGAGACATCTTGGAGTTGTGGTAAATACTTACATTTCCCAGAATCCAAAGCTCATGGAGGTCGACTCTTTTTTCAGTTTAGCAGAGCCGTAACAACAACAGCAATACATTCTTCCTCTCATTAAATCACATCCTGCATCACTGGAACTCCCTGCATGATTTGTTTATTAATGTTGATGTCAAGTGGTGAAGGTACAAAAAATAGACAAAACAATAATATGCAAGCCAGAAAGTGGTTATGCAGGTTACACACATGTTTGTGTTTGCTTATGTGAATTATTTAACTGATTAGAAAACAAAAACAGAAAAGAGAGGAAAGACTTAGCAAATATAGTTTTAAAAAAGTGCACCAAATAAGGGTTAAAACAACACTGGAGTTGGCACCAAGTTGCCTCTGGCAGGGGTCAACTGGGTTGTGCCTGCTAGTCAGTGCTGTTTCCGGCCGTACCCAGACCCTGAAGTGTGTCCGGCGTGTTGCAGATACCCATGGCCCCCTCCAGAGCCTACACCCAAACCCTGCTCTGCCGGGGCCGGGAGGTATTTTTCACTGAATTTGGATTCCAGTGACTTTTGCGTCTCCTCTCACCCTGCTCTACACCCCAACACATGTACCACAAATACATGTATTTAAGAAAGAGTAAAGTTTTGCACTGCAAATACCTGAAGAAATATATGAAGAAGACATTGTGTGTTTCACCACTGTAAATCAGCTACTGTAGGTATATGTAGGAATGTTAAATTACCACATAGTGATGTGATGTTTGGCCCTGTGGCAAAACACAAAAAGATGGGTAATGTAGGGACATCATAGGGTTTCATGTCCACCTGTTCACATTAATCTGTGACCTCACAAGATCTTCTCTCTTATAATCCACCACAAACGTGTGACCTAACTTGAATTGTGACTGTTCAGGTTCAAAGTGGAGCAGAAGATCGACCTGAAGAGCACTCTGCAGGAGCTAGGAATAAAGAACATCTTCACCAACAATGCTGATCTCTCTGCCATGACAGGTAGCACTCAGCTGGATGGAACCATACACACACACACACTGAAATATGTGACATATACCCATATGATTTTATATGAAACGCCTACATTTTGACACAAATTGTAAGAGAAATAAACTCAAAGAAGGGTTCAGAGTAGCTGATTCAATATTTGTGCTTCTTGGCTGCAGTGAAGTTGCCGCCGGTACTTTCTAAGGTAACCAAGGTAACTGGCGCCGAGTGGGCAGGTCAGAGCTGTCACATCATCCGGTAGAAATAGATCCAGAGAACGAGGCAGATGGATATGGAGACAGAGAAATGGAGAGATTATAAATATGTTGGGATAATTTACATCTGAATGAAGAAGAAAACACATGCATGTAAAAACAAAGATATAGAATTAACTCATGAAGTAATAAGTCAGTATCCAAGTAGCTGCAAGTGCTCTGCAGAGAAGTGAATCGACCCAAATTGCATATGAATAAACAAAAACATTTAACAGATCCTTAAAAACTGACCCTTCACGCTTCATTGACGGCCCAGTCCGAAACAGCTTGTTCTTACCGGTCAGGTGGAGGGAATATTGTGTTGTGAAACACGATCTGCCGACTGTACTGGACAGTGTAGCACGTCCTGTACTCACTAAAACATCCTCGGCTCAACATGTTCTCAGGGGACGTGGTTTAATCTGGCTGGTAGGTAGATAAGAGAGGGTGTTGTTTAAAAAGCCCCGAATCAGGATTATCTGTCATCACTCTTTGATGTTGTGGCCTCATGCTCTGGCTTGTAATGTTGATTTTTATAAATGCGTGTGTGTGTGTGTGTGTGTGTGTAACAGATGGTAAGGACCTGTATATCGGGAAGGCGGTGCAGAAGGCGTACCTGGAAGTGACTGAGGAGGGGGCGGAGGGAGCCGTTGGGTCAGGTAGATCTCATCTTCGATTCTTCGTCATGACCTTCCTGATTATTCACATTACCAGTAACAGTACTTATGGCAACTTCAGGCTCACGAAACACTGCCCCCTTTTTTTCTTTTTCTGTCAGGAATGATCGCCCTGACCAGGACTCTGGTGCTGTACCCACAGGTCATGGCTGATCACCCGTTCTTCTTTGTCATTAGAAACCGGAGGACGGGTACGTGTGTCTCTGTGCATGTTAAACACACTTCTGATATACATATACATACAGTACGTGTGTTTTGACCTGATTCCCTATCTGTCCCTTCCGTCTCCAGGGTCCATCCTCTTCATGGGCAGGGTCATGACCCCTGAAGTCATCGAGCCCAACGACCACGACTTTGACTCCATGTAACCACGACCCCTGAGGTCACGCAATCTAAACGCTACCTGTCCTCTATCGCCATCTTCAGCTGTGTTTTATACTCTTGGGGAAAAAAGAAAGAAATATAAACTGAATACTATACAATATATTATATATTGAAATATAACATATAATGTGACTGTGTTTTGATACTGGAAGCTTTAAACTCTTGGACGAAGACAATGCAGGAAGTTGTAAATATTGTCTAGTCGAGGATGGTTTGTATATGAGTGACACAGAACACATGATATGTAATTCACGCACAACCCCTTTAAGTTCAGCAGCTTCTCACTCACTTGTGCTCGCACACACACACACACACACAAACACACACACACAGGATGCAGAAAAACAGTTTCTTCTCCACTTCTTTAAAAAAGATATTTACTCTTTTCTTACTCCAGATACAGTTTGTGCACATTGTAAGTTTCACACTTTAATTATATCCCTGTACATTTGATATTGTGTTCCACATATATATGCTCAGTATTTATTGCAGAATAAACGTGCAAATATTTTGTTCTTATATAAGGAATCTTAGTAATATATATGCTCCAGACAGTATTCTAGTCATTTTTTTTTAACACTCTAGGCACATGGCTAATCTGCTGATGAATTAATATGCCTTATCACATTTGAGTGGCTGATTAAACCCCAGTTGAGCATCACACAGGTGAGCAGAGGGGACTGCGTAACTGAGGGCTGCTTTAAAGATGGAATGGAGCATGCAGGCGCTCTGAACAAAAGATCTGCTGCACCGTTATGGATGTACATACAGGGCGAAAGAGTAACACCAGCTGTATTCAGTCTTTTACTCAATAAAAACATGAATGTGTTCCCATAAAAAAAAACTGTGTCCTTGTTTATTATCTCGTTAAAGGCATTTGTAAATGGAAGCTAATAGAGCTTTAATATTCTTTAAATGAAGGTTTAGGAGGGATTTAAAACGTGCAAGGTTTTAAAAGTTGATGAAACTTGTTAAAAAGAAAAAAAATCGCACGTGCAGGGAAATGGATCATATCCAGAGGAAAGGCAAGGATACACTGTGACCAAGGACGAATTAGACCTGCATGTTGATTCTGATAAATGTCCCTTCATAAGGAAGAAAATGAGAGACAGTTTGTTCATGATGTACAAACATTTATTTCCATTCCTCCTATTAAGGAAATATTCTGGCCTGGTGTGTCTCATAGGTAATTAAAAGCAGTAAACTAGACTAAGCATCCAAAATTACATTATTAACTTCCAAATGAACGGCATTAGATTAGGCTATAAATTGCATCTTTAATAGTAACATGTATTCAGTGTACATTTTGCTGTTTTTATGTTTAAACATCATAATTCTTCAATAACTGTTTTAAGCAAATACTCAGCATTTAAGAGTAATCGTGAGGGAGACGATTGCCACAGCAGAATTATTTTTAACGTTCCTATAACAACCAGCGCACCTGTTCTTGTCTGCATGGCTTCAGCATGGTGAGGAAAATATTAGGAAATAAACCTTGATAATTACATCCCTGGTGGATGTTCGCTGAGTGCTGAGATAAACACAAACACCACAAAATAGACACCAATTATGTACGATATGATTGTCACACTCCACAAAAGGGAACAAAACAAGTCAAATCATTTAACTGGTGAATGAGAAAAGCAGATGGTTTATTACTGCAAATGATAACTCTAAAACATGCGCTAAACACAAGTCAGTACTCTGTACAATGTCGGGGGGGGGGGGGGTCACCTCACAATCCCCTGCAGTACCAACAGAGGTTTTCATTTACCTCTATGAAATATCGGATAGCTTTTTCATCTCTTCGGTGTGTTTCAGTGTTGCAATAAACAACAACAAGCTGCAGTGTTGAGGACCTGCAGCTCAGGAGTGTGGGAGGTTATAATCTAAATTACTTTCACCAGCTGGTATCATAACTGTGCCTTGGTGTCTTCATTATGTGCCACTGAAAATCTAAATCAAGCTCATCCGTCCTCCTCCCCATGACAACATCCAGACAGACTATAACCAGAAAGAGAAACAACAACCTGTCCTTCTGACAGTTGCTGGTTGAGCATGCAGTATGCCATCCAGAGGTGGAAAATAACTAAGCATTGTGCAAATTTGAGAACTTGTAATATGCTAGTTTTATGAGACTTAATAGTCTTACTCCACTTCATTAATCTGAGATGTAATTTGTAGTCACTTCGAAATTAAAGATTTAATACAAAAGTCTATAAAAGGGGTTGCATTGTATCAACCTAAAGTATAATAAAGTCGTTATTAATATGACTTGGACCAGCTAAAACATTTGAATACTGCTTATGTATTAATGCATCAATTGCCATTAATACGTTACTATGAAAGGGACCATTTCTCACTTTTTGGTACTTAGATGCATTTTGCATCTCTGTACTAAAATTTGAGTTCAGGACTTACATGTGGAGTAAAGTTATAACTGCTTGAGTCATTGCTATTTTTTTAAGTTTCAGTGAGACTTGCCTCCAGGAGGCTAAAGGTTGAATGGGCCGAGGCCCATTGGTGGGCCTCAGAGCATCATCTAGTGGGCTTTGTAATTTACAAAGATAGTTTTTTTTAAATATATATATATATCTAAAGGTGCTCAAGAATTCACCAAATTAAAATGCATAATTTCAATGACCAGTCATGTTTGTTAGTTAGTTAGTTAGTTATCTACTAGCTAACGTCTGCCACAGCTAGCTAACGTTCCCTTAGATGCAGTGGCACAAAATGTTTGTTTTTTTTAAACGAAAAAGTGATGTAACATTGTGGGTTGAATGTGGTGAAATACTTTCACAATAATACATTATTTTTGCTTTAATTTTTTTGGTTACGTTATAATTTTTCTGGCATTTATTTGGGAAGGTGGTCCTCAGAACTTTGTTGACAATCAGAATGGACCTTAAGTTACAAAATGTTGAGGACCCCTGTCTTATAGGCTAGTAAATGTTTATAATTTTATCTTTTTTTCTGTTTGTGTTGTCCATGAAAGAAACATTTACTTCACAAATTCGACATTTAATTACTTTATTTTACCTCTTTTATTTCCAGACCCAACTTAGTGTTTTACAAATAAAGGAAAATTAAAAGCTAAAATGCTAATTATGATGGAGGAGGAGACAATGTGACATTGCATGAAAGGAAGACGATGATTTGCAAAAGGCAGGAAAAATTAAAGACCATCTTTCCCACCCTCAACGACTTTAGCCAATCAGAGGCAGAGTAGGGCGGGTCTTCGCGGAATGTGGGTGGGAACATCAAGCCTGTCTCACCTGCTGCAGCGGTGGCTCCACCCACACACACCGGTGTCAGTCAGTCAGTCTCCCCCGAGCCGGCGAGCAGGACTCTAAACTTTCTCTCGGTGAATGCCAACAAACCCACCGGGCTCCATGGGTAACAGCTACTGCTTTACAGGGCTAAACCGAGCCGTTCACAGGGTGTTACAGACGGCCAAGAGAAGTTCTCACCAGACGATTAGGACATGTCAGAAAGGTAAAAACAACAGTGTTCGGCCATATTGTGTTGTTTGCTAGTTTAATCACATTAATTATTATCATTATTACGAGGGACGACTGAGGCTAGTTTTACTTTATACGCTCCAGAGTGTTAGCTAGCATGTTCGGTCAAGCTAACTCAAGCTAATAACATTATTTATTCAACCATTATATAGTGGTATACAGCAGCATAGTAAACATTACTGTGTAAGCAGTATCACCGTACAGTGGCACCAGTGTCCAGCTCTCCCCCACAACTAATGGCACCTGCTCAGGTGTCCGTTGGCAGCCGGTGCTAATCTACATTGTCAGGCCCAGTTCACCGTAACTCTAGCTACTCGGCCGGTGGTCAGGGTTTCAGCACACACCACGGCTTACATTACGAAAAAGACGGCTCCCCTTCAGGGCCAGGGACCAAACTATGTGATGATGTTCTGGATGAGCCCAGAATCCGTTTATTCTCTTCTTTGTCACATCTCTCTTTCTCTCAGTTCTTCAGGTGTGAACACTCTCAGCGGCAGTTTTCCCAAATCCAACTCGTCCCAGTACTCTGACCTCGGGGTTGCACGGACACCTCTCTGTGTGGACCAGAGTCCTGATTCTGGACTTACATCTACCCCTGTGAGTGGAGTGACACACACACACACACACACACACACACACACACACACACACACACACACACACACACACACACACACAC
>JBBPCS010001628.1:0-14747 GCA_037974645.1 Hollardia meadi
ATTTAGTTGGCATGGTGTGTGGTTGAGAAGCACAGTTTCAGTGTGTAAGGGTAAGGCCCACCTGTAAGAGAAAAAGAATTAAAAAAAATTTAAATAAAAGGTAAAATACATTGTGAAGGCTAAATGATAAAAGGTACGTGTCAGTATGTCAATGCAATGAGAACTTACTGGGGTTTTTCATCTGGTAATGGTTCATCATAGCTAGGGCTTCCATGGCATCGTTGATGGATTCCCACTCCAGAAGGCCAGATGAACTTCGCTCACCTTTTGTGACACACAAGACGACTGATTAGGTCACCATAACACATAAAATGCAACTGCGAGTTAGTGCAGTGAACTAGACAGAGATCTGTATAGGTTTTATAATCAATCATTAACATACCTGAAGAGGCTACTTAACAGGCAATATAGAAGTGTCCAAAACCAGCTGGAATGTATGTAATACAATTTTCAAAGTGAATTCAAGTAAATTGAGAAGTCTAACCTTTTTTTCTAACATTGACTTGGTCACTTCATAAAACAGCAAAAAAAACATCTGTGCTGCTAGGACTAATGAAACATTTTTCTCCGTCTCTTTTAAACACATAAGAAATAAATTTGGACTCAATTTTTAAATTATTTAATTAGCAAGTAACACCTTGCATTTAGAAGAAGAGCTGGGGTTTGCTATAATTTATTTGTATTCATGCATACCTACTCACTTATTACTTCACTTTTTAAATAATCTAAAATCAAAGCATACTTCAACATACCCAGTTTGGCTGTAACTCTTTATTACTCACTCTTTCCGGTAAAAAGTTTCACACTTGCAGGGCTCTTAATTCCCAGTTCTTCGCAGACCTGGAAGGCAACACCAGTGTCAGTGAAAATCTGAGGCTGTGGTTTGTGGGAAATCTACACTTCAGATAAAACCCTTGTGGCCTTTCTTACCTGGTTGAAGATCTCTGCAGAGATGTCAGGCTGTGCGTTAAAGAAGTGTAGGACGTTGCTGGGGTGCTGGATTCTGTTCTTGGCCGCCTGCTCTGGGGAGGTGAAGCGGTTGTTGCGGGATCCATGGAAATCTTTGAAGCTGCTGGTGTTGTCCTCTAACTGGTAGCACTGCCCTGGCACAATAGCCTGCTGCTTGGACACACTACCAAGGAAAGAGGGCCAGAGGTCTTACATCTGTATATGTGTCTATGCTAATGTTTTGAATTGCTGCTCTTACCAAACATTGAGTTTCTGTCCGAAAAGGAAGTTGTTGTTAAGGTGAGTGATGGCCCTGTCCACAGAGTAACAGTCTCCCATCTCCACCATTGCTGCTCCAGGCTTACTTTTCATGAACTTAATCTGAAGGAAGGAAAAACATCCTGCTGACTCACACAAATCTGTCATTTAGTTTCTCAAGTAACTGATTAATCATGTAGTCAATGGAATGTTCCAAAATAGTGAAAAAAATGGCATTCACAGTTTCTGGTTTCTCAGAGGCCAAAGTGATGTCTTCAATTGGCCTGTTTCGCCTGACTAACAGAAGGTATTCAATTTACTGTCATAAATGCCAAAGAAAAACTAGAACCAGCTTATATTTTACATTTTTGCTTGAACTGATTAATCAGTGGATACAATTTCTGTCAATCAACTTGCTGCAGCTCTATACGAAACATCTGTCGATAGTGACCTGTTTTGAGAACCAGCTTCAAATGAATTCATTGGACTTTTTTGAAGGTGTAGGAGAAATCTAGTGACAACAGCTCCCAGTGTTTGACTCACCCTCTCTACATTGCCGTACAGGCAGAAGATGTTGAAGACTTTGTCAGCGTTGATTTTAGACGGCTCAAGGCCATATACCATAAGAACTGGCGAGTCAGCATGAGGACCGTACTCAGGAGGTGGTGGTCCGTATCCAGGGCCATAGCGCTGGCTACCACGACCACGCCCACCCATTCCTGGCCCCATGCGGTGGGGAGGAGGGGGACCGTAACTTTCGTCATTGTAGCCATGATAACCTCCTTGAGGGCCACCTTAATTAGAAAAAAAAAAAGCAGATGAACAGATGCATTACTGTAATGTGATCCACTCTTCTATATGGCAGACCAGTTTTTTTTATTGGATATTTACCATAATCAGGTGGGTGGTCTCCCAGAAGGGCAGGCTGCCTCTGGCGTTTGTTGGGATTGGCATTGGGATCTAAAATGGTAAAATAAGAGTTGTCAAACAGCTTCCTTACTAAAGGCATCAAACAGGTACCTTATGTAGGCTACTATGTGCTAGGGGACAAGGCTGTGACTGACATGCAACAGTGACCTGACATCGTAAAGTGTTAAAAAAAAAAGTCTGCAAGCTCTACTTTACTGATCTTATACATGACATAATGGAGATTTTTTTTAACAATGATTTTGAAATGTAGCTCCTATTATCAGCGAACCTAGTACAAACACACACACACCTTGTGAATTGTTCCAATTGCCTTCACCATCAGCATCTGTGCAGGTACACATATACACATATCAAATCCAAATTAACATTAAAAAAGTGGAAATTTGGCAACACTGTAAAAACATTTCTTTGTATCCTAGATATTATATAAAATCAAAACATTACGTAGAAGATCAGAGAGAAAATATGCATCAGTGCTATGAACAGCACCTGCAGTCTCAGCATGTTTTATTGAAAACTAAGAGAACTATACAGTTATTACAGACCAGGATAAGAGACAGATGTAACATCAGAAGTAAAACAAGAGGACTGACTGGATTACATTGCGGAAGGGAGGGATCTTAAATTCCTCAACAAAAAGTAAGTACTGACATTCTCCATAATGGTCCATTACAGCCACCTGTTAAGTAGAGGCCATGTTCTCATTTACAATTAAGCTATTTCTAATAAATATTTCATGCTGATTATGAACACTGTACATACTTTATTGTAGAATATAACCAGCAGTAAGTGTATATAATATAGATATCAAAATGAAGCTAGTTTTCAACTGATTCTGCAGGGAGTGAGGATTTTTTTAAAATTACTTCATCGCTTTATGTTTGTGAAGTCTGAACTCTCCATCTACACCGACCTTTGTCGGAGCATCAATAAGTCGGAGCATCAATAAGTTTAAGTCAATTGAAAAAATAAATGCTTCTTATGATGCATTTTCCAAATATCTCAGTTTAACTAATGAAGGAAGAGACCAATGGTGCTACAGTTCAGCAGGTCTCTTGCAAACCTAGTGGCATACAGTGATTTTCTCAGTTACAGTTAGCTCATCACATCTAATCTATTTCACATTTGTTAAATAGATTCACTGTCCCAAATACAACCTTAACTAACATAAATATGTATGATATGCACACTGCAGGTAGTGATTTGATTGTATATTAAAGGCCATGGACAGTGCCCTGAATTTCACTGAAACGTATATGAAGTTCAACATACTAAATCAGTGGCTACTTATATGTAATGTGCCTTGAACTGATTGCTAACTGAATGCACCACTAAAGACACACACCATTGGGTAATACAAGGGGAGATCACTGGGCCTAGTCCCCAATTGGGACTTTAATTACAAGCACCACAACCCATTCTACATATAATTTAGCATTATACATACAGTATAATCTGAATATAACAAATTTGGATATGTTTGTTCAACACACAGTGAACTAAACCACTTCTAGTTATGTCATAATGTCACCTCCAGGTGTGATAGCAACCTTAGAATAATACTAAACAATACTAAAACCAAATAAAAATAGTCATCACTAAAACAAAAATCTGCTCCACTAAAATAAAATTCAACACTCCCTCAACAGAACTACATTTGACCTATATCAGTTAACTGTAAATTACTGAATGCCCCCCTCAATCCCTTGGATACAAAGACGTTTCATAATCCAACACAAGATTGTGTAATCAGACGGCCATAAATGTAGCAAATTGTTAGAATAATTAAATTTATGGACAGAAATATGCCAAGAGAATTAGAAAATTAGCCAGTTAGTTGATTACATTGCTGAATTGCTACTGGCCTATATGATATTGTTGTATTAACATGAAGGCTCAACAATTTAAGACAACAACAGTCATGTTGTTTTAGTTTCACTATAGCTTTCATCTGGTAACCATCAAGTCAGATTATTCATTCATTTCTGTCAAGTACTTACAGCACCACACATGAAGCATGGGACACAGTGGGCAGGTAGGGGGCAGTCTTCAGCAAGGATGCTACCCGCCAACCTCCTGACTCCAGCCTCAACTCATTCTCCCTCTTCAGTCTTTTCTTCCTTCTTTCCTTCCTCGCATCCCCACCACCAGAGAGAAAAGTACATCCACACATCCATGCTTGGTTTTGACTTGCTGCCGGTTTGTTTTGTGAGTTGCTACTAGAGGCTCAGTTCCAGCTTACCGTGCTCTGACCACAAAGCAGGACATTTGCACCGTTTGAGAGTGGGCTGTCTGTCCACAGACACACTGAGCCAAACCTGCATCACACGGGAGGCGTTAAAGGCATCACTATGGGCCAGTGCAAAAAAAGGGAAAATGAAACAACGCAGATACAACACAAGAACAGCACAGAGAGAAGGAGGGGAATGGGGAGGAAGGTACAGAGAAAAAACAGAACACCAGAGTCCATAAATGTGGAAAGCTTTAGGAAAGGGTTTTTTAAACTGTTTGCATCTGTGCTTGTATGCTTGATAGGTGTTTGATGCTTGTGTCTTCGTAGGCCCCCCCGTGGATATCTCTTCTCATGTAAAAATGGACGCCCACATGATGCTTGCTTATTTGGTTTAATAGCTGTCGGTCACTTGCAAAGTGAAAAGGCATCTAGTGCTTGACAATAAATCATCTGGAATATCTGCGTGACGATGTGCTCGTGGCAGTTCAGCTGTGTGTTGCCGTGGATATTCAGCTCGTTGTGTTGTCATGTTTTGTTCGGCACAGGAAGGTACAGACGAGCAGTATTAGCATCTGAGAAAGAGAATGGCCTCTTTTTTGTTTACTGCCCCAGTGTGTGGTATCATCTGTTCCCTGGTCGGGATGAGTGTGTGAAAACTCCTCTGTTGCTCCCTGTGGTTGTGTTATGGCAGGCACATCCCAAGGGCTAGGAGGCGTGGCCACAATGACCACACACCTGACTCCCGCCCTCATCATCAATGTGTTGTGTCAAAAGTGGTGACTCCTCAGGGCTCTGCAGATGACATGTGCTGTACTGGTAAAGAGGTGGTGGTAGATGCTTATCAATGTATCAACATCAGTCTGTGGTGGATATGCGAGGTGTCTGTTCGCGTGGCCTTGGAGTATTTCTGTCCCTTAAACTGAAATGGTGGCTACTGTCCACCACCAAAAGGAAAATGGACTCCCATGTCAGGTGGTGGAGATAGGGGTGATGATGGACTTGGAATTAGGAAGTGCTGAGTTGAGGTTGTGTTCCGGTATTTTTTGCCCCACTGTGTCCGATGTATGCCACAGAGCAGTTTACATTAGTTGTGGCTGTGGGTGCTGTTATACAGTAGCTGTAGAAGCCGCTGTGTCTGCTTAGAGGTTGAGGTAAGCCTGTATGAGTTCGCACAGTGAGGACACAAGGAGTACCTCTGGTTGCTAAGGCAGCACAAACTTTAGAATATCAACAAAGATGTCAAACACCCGTATGAAACTTGAAATGTACATAATGTGGTCCTGTTTGTGTACAAGACCTACACTACATTAAAAAAACTACATACTTTTACAGTGTTCAGCAAAAAATAAATAAAAAAATTTCCTCCATACAGATGCACAAATGTAAAGTGTTTGTAATCAAGTTTAAAATCACAGAATAAACTATCGCTGACCACATATAATCTACGGGAATATGTAATATTATGAATTGCAGTATCATCTTCTCCATCAGGCTCTTAACACATTACATTTTAGTGAAAGGTCTTTTTCCAGCTACCCTGAAAGCTAACAGTTTGCCTACTTGTATCTAGTAGTATCTTATATTTTAACCTGTATTTTGGTCATTGAAGTGATAGAGAGGAATCTCTGTCACCAGTAAGTGCCAGGTAAGTTTCTCTCCTGGGGGTTACAGGCATGCAATAATCTTGATTTTTAAACATACTGTTTTAGCATTACATCAACAAAACTCATAATCCAATAACAAATTATGTAATATCTATCTTTAAAACCCTATGTCCACATTAGCTGGTCTTTGCCAAAGTTCATCAGTGTATCTCAAAACAAAAAAAAAAAAACAATTAAATTTTGTTGGCACTACAAATATTCATTTGAAAGCTTAACAATGTAGATAACACTATAAATTGTGTTTGTAATATATGTTTTACATTAAAGGTTCCATGAAATCTCACCCTTCTGCGTGCTGTTAAATGTAATTTTTAAATAACTCATCAAGTACTTGGGGCATTTGCAAAATCATCCATCCAATAAAAATGTAATCACAGACTGAAATGCCACCCAACAACAGAAGCTCCTGTCTCTGTTGATCGCAGTGATTGTTTTATCCTTAACAACACCTACCCTAACCTTAAACAGAAATACTCATACTGTACATCAAAACCTGGGAAAGGTTTAAGGTCTCAGGGTCGTTTCATGGGACTTTTAACCAGAGGTGTGCCTAGTTGTCACAACAAGCCAACTCTCCTGGCTAATGCAGAGCATTGGCTAGCCTATTTTAAGCTATGATAAAATCTCCACTATGTTTGAAAGAAAGCTAACAGGTGTGGTAGTCTCTGTAGTGTTTACGGCATTAGACTAGGCAGGGTTGTGAGGTTGTGCAGCTGTGACATGCTCTATAGGGAATGTGAACCTACGTGAAGAATGGTGCGTCTGCATATGCTACTGTGATAGGTGCGTTGGGCTTTTCACATGCATGAGCCTGTCATTGAGGTTGGCTGCCCTTGAGGTTTCTCCTCATGCCCTTACTTTGAGCCTGCTGCGTGGTGAGAAAATGCAAGATTGTAAAGGCATCACAGGAATACTGCCTCTGAACACTGAGTTGAGTCATCTGTAAACAAAGGCAATACCCCCGGAGGCAGAGAACCCTGATCATCCCATACAGTGGCATGAGAGGAAAAGAGGAAGAAAAAGGGGGAACAGAAGGATTGGGAACTGCATATTACCTTGGCCACTGAGGTTGGGGTTTGTGTAGTCCCACGTGTCTTGGTCATTCTTGAAGACATTAAGGCGTGCTGGCTGTAAACAGGATCACATTACAAACATCATAAAGACTTTGATCTCACTAACATCTGATGTTAATGTCTAGAGGTTGAGGTTGATTGGCCATTTTATTAGCACTAAACATACCTTGGCATATTCAATCTTTAGCGTGCAGCAGCCAGAGTAGATATCTGCCCCATTCAGAGAGGCTTTGGCTCTTTGGGCACTTTGGACCGAATCAAATGTGGCAGCAATGAATTAAGGTGAGGTCTGGTTATTTGAAGATGTACAAAAAACGTGTGACCAAATGTAAAGGAACATGGCCAATGAAAAAGGCAATTATTCAAAAGGATATTCCACCATGGCCTGAACACCATTCTTTCTGAAGATGACGATCCTCTGTACAGGACCACAGTTGTTACAGATGGTGTAGAGCACATCCTGCAGAGGCACACAGATAAGTTCATAGTCCTGATGTAGCAAGCACACCTTATGCGACAGCACACATATATTTCACACATAACCAAATACAAAAACATACTTCTTTGCTGTAAGTTTGGAATGGTATGAAATGTCTACAGTATAATAACCGTCTCAGAATATATCAGGGTTTCACAGTATCTCAGTCTGTGGTATTACACATTTTTTTAAAATTATTATCAGTTACAGTGAACCTTGATGGGATGAAAATAGAAGTTTCTTTTTGGTTGAGCAGTTCTAATTTCACAAAATATTATGTTCTAACAAACATGAAACTTTATATAAACTTGAATTTTTTGAATAACATTAAGATAAAATTAAATCCCATAGATCAGTCGGACCGATAAGTGAATTAACAGAATATGCAGTGTTTTTCTAACTCTATATAATATCCACGTTTCATGATTCTATTCTTAATTTCTATGCATTTATACTGTACTGATTGTGAGCCTGTGTTATTATTGTGTATATGCTCTGAAGATGTTGCTGAGACCTCTGGTTTCATATCTGAGGACGTAATTCTGATTCTGCTAGTACCAATCGAAGGGATGTCACGTTGTTCTCATCAACAAATAGTTTTAAATAATTATATATAATTACATTTTATATAGTTTCTAGTTTTATTTCATAGTTCTCAGCTCCAGGCAAAGGAAGGCCCACATAGAAATTTTGCCAAAGGTGGTCTGGTGCACATTAGCAAATATACATGGTATGATAACCATCAATTTTAATTACACTGTGTACCATGAAGCAGGTATACTCCTGCAAACCTACTTTGCCCATTCTTACCCACATTTAAATTAGATTTTTGCCATTTCTATACAAATAATTTAGTGCCATCAAATAAAGAGTTAATTCACAATAGTTGTGAAAAGTATATATTATAAAAAATAAATGAAACTATGGACATTATCAAAATAAATTAGACCTACTCGACATATAAAGTGTCATGAGATAACAGATTAGTTAACTTTTCATCCCACAGTCAAACAACTTAATTTGCTTCGCCATTGTCTCTAAAACAGAAGCCTGTGCACGCACGTGCAAACACACCAACACAGGTGAAACATTTTCAGGTCCCAGTTATGACTCTAACAGCAATAATTAAACGCCACATTAATGCAACGGATAATTAAGAATGTATTTATATTAAAAAGGCAAAGAAACGGTTGCCAATTCTGTCTGAATTTGTAATTGTACAGTAACGTATTCTAGTTGAACACACTGCTACATATGATGACACCATCACTGTATGCTAGCTTAATTTTTAGAATCACATTACCGTGGTGATAGGATAGATGGGGTTTATGATCGTGAGCAGCAGCACATTGTTGACGCTCCGGGTGTCATCGGAGTCTCCTGGCCGGGAGATCTTTTGGCTAGTGGAGTAATTGATGAAGGCAGGGTGACCTGCAATGTAAACCTGGTTCTCTGCTGCATATGTAACAGCATTGCAGGAGCCATTCATGTCCTCATACTCCACCAGGGCCTGGCGCTTTTTGGGCATCATAACCACATAGCTGTAAATAAATATTTCAAGAACAAAATTATAAGAACCATAGGGTGAATTACTGAACCATGTATTAAGAGTATGGCCTACAAAATGTTAGAAATCATTAGCAAATTGGTTGAACTTGCAATAATGATGACTTTGCCTGGCTAAATTTAAACCAGTGTTGTATGATATTTTTCATATCAACACTAAACAAGAGATTCTCAGTAATATGAAAGAATTAACTTTAATTAACATTCAAAACTGCAGCTCTACACAGCTTTTAGTTCATTGTTTAGGTTTTCTGGCCCACACAAAGTCTGTATGGTTGAGTTTCACTGCACTCACCAACGTCCCCTTAAAAAACAGGAAGTTGAAAAGCTTAGAAAACCATGTGGTCAGTAAAAAACAGCCAACTGGTGCCAGGTGAAAAAAACAAACAAAAAACAAATCAAGCATCTAACAGGCTAAAGACCAAGATGTTTTCCAAATGAACTGGAGAACTATCCTACAGCTTACAAGCAAATGAATATTGGGCAACAGCAGTGCTCTCTGCTGGATGTGTCATGTCGGCAACCATTTTTTAACGTAAATGACAGTGTCTGTGTCGTCTGTGAGTGCCTTTAAGAGATTATTCTCAGTGTTCACACATCAGGACCCATGAAACCCGCAGCATGAAAATCACACCATGAAGGAATAGAGTGAACATTGCAAGCACGTTTAGACGCACGTTATTACCTGATGGCCCCAAACTCCTGCAGGGCCTCCACCAGATCAGCCTCCATGATCCCATCCACCAAGCCCCTGACGTGCACCACCGGGGAGGGTAGCGGTTTATGAGGGTCATCATAGCTCTCCTGAAAACGATACACACAACATGATGCTGGCTCATAAAATACTTCCACCGCTGCTGAAGAAGGGATGGAGCGGCAGACCAGTATGTTGGAGATGAGCATCAGTAATGTTACGTTTAAGTTCACACGAACGCCAAACGTTGCCTCCAACAAAACGACCAATTATTTGTGTTAACTTGCTGGTTAGCTTCGGCTAGCTAGCACGTAACGTTAGCATTTCTTCTCTCAGAACAGCAAAACCTCGCAAATAAATTTTTAGCATAGTAAAACACCAACTACCAGGGCAAATAGGAAACCCTCACCGTTGTCATTCCTCCGTCCTCAGTTTTCTGTCTTTTCGTTGCTCTGCCGCCTTCTCCGTAATATCGGCCCGCAGCAGCAGCCATGTTGTCCTATCCCCTGTGCCGGGCTACTGGTGCATTCAGGACGTGTGGGAAAAACGGAGGACTGTTTGTATGACTGAAAGCAATGACTCAGTATTCATTATCCATAGTTAATTGTTTGAAGCTAAAAAACAAACAAACACATCATTCAAATAATTACACATTTCTAACACATGAATGCGTCTCTTCCAACGATAATCAAACGTTGTGATGACTTTTTTGATAAACAATAGTGTTCTAGGACTATTCTACTGAAATTGCAACATGAAAACCATTGTGACTTATTAAGACCACATACAGTCAATGATTTCGATCAGATTGCCAAAGAGTTTTATTTGCAGCAGCAGCAGCAGCAGAGCGCCACCCGCTACACACGTTACTATTGGCCACTTTACCCTGTCGATCATTAAAATTACTGCGTTCTCCACATAGGCTGTATATAACTGGCGTCCTCCATGAGAGGAGGTGGGTTCAACCATGGGTTCAACATTATTAGTCTTAGGAACATTGCTAACCAGTTACCAAAACCTGTCACTCATGACTATGAAACACTAACCTAAAGATCATTACTTTGACTTGACTCACTGATTTTCGACCAGAGCTCCATGTTATAATTTTTACATGGTGGGGTTTCCCAATATGCTGAATTGTCCTTTTTTCCCCCAGTGAATTCCATCGTAGGTCAGAAATCTCAGAAAACCAGAAAAGAAATATTTTATGGATAAAAACGTTAACCAAAAATTCTGTTTGTCACTATGTTTGCATCAGTGACGCATATTCATTCTTGCTCATGTGTTTTTAATATTTATAAACCATTTCAGCAAAAACATCCCAGCAGAATGTTTGCCAGGAGAAAAAAAAACACTGTTCCACCTCTAATATAACTTACCAGTGTGTTACAAAAACATGAAAACTGGTTGGTTCATATGAATATGATCTCAGAGTGTCAATCTGACTAGTTCTTGTAGACCAACACAGCACTGGATACAGTCATACTCTTATCCTGTTAAAAGGCCTTAAACATAGGATTGGCATCTCAGGTAGTGATTTGAACACTATCTTATATCTTACTTGCATGGCAGTCCTGCATTTTCCATGTTAACACACAATTGTCCTTTCTTTTATAATTTTAAGAATCCTGGAACTGGTATCCATGTTTTTTGGATGCACAATCCTAAAATATATTTTCTATTTAACATAAAACTCAGAATATAAGAGCATAATATGTATTTAAGTCAGTGTGCTCAAAACCAGAACAAATGCTCTCAATGATATTTCATATTGTCTTTCAAACATATTGACATTACTTCAAATCCATAGACAATCTGTCTTCTGCACTAATGAGGAAGTGATGCAGTACATAGACAAGTGCGGGTGATGGATCCAATGGAAACACACTCAGTTCAAATTTCAATGTAATTACCAGTATGACAACTGTTACAATAAATTACAATATATTTTTGTTCATATCAGATCAAATATATTAAATTACAAAGACACTAAATTACATCACAGACAAATAAACAGGATTGGGTCAGGGGTGAATGAACCTTCACTTTCAAACAGAAACACTGTCACTAGGTACATTTTTTTTGTCATTCCACAGCTTATTAGAGATCCATTGCCTGCGTACTTCATTGTCAATTATACATTTCAATATTGGGTCCATATAGTGCATTTCTGATCATTACTATTATCAATACTTAGTATTGTTAAATTCACTAGGTGTGTTACATTACACTAAACAATTCCTAGTGTCACATAACTCAACAGTGAAGCACAATTTATCAGTGAGATACAACACAACAGCAGCTAATCTCCCAAACCGCAGATTATAACCAAACTGTGCTCAATTTTTTTTTATACCGCAACCAAAACACTTGCTTCCGATTGGCTGGCAGTTCCATTCAAAATTGTGCATGAAGACGGCTCAATCAAGACAACACTTCCAGTCCACAATGCAACTACTCATCTAAATTTGTGCACAAATCTAGAGGTTACCATAGCAGCAATACTTTTGCTTTGCACTACATTACCAATTAACCCTAACTGGTTAAACAGACTTGATTATGGGTTACTGCTTTCTGACAACAAACAAACTTTAAAAAAAATGTTTGAACACTTTTGCCTGTGACAAGTGGCCATGTTATAAGATGATACATTCAGTGTCAGGACAGCTTGTTGTGAATAATCAGTTACATTGCTCATCTGTGTAAAAGCAGCTGTCATTGATTTTCTTGTTTTAATACTGAGGCAGTCTAATCTGACCCAGCCTCTATGAGCGTGATGAGAAACAAGATCAAACTTGAAATCCAGGTTAAGAGCCATTGGGCATCAAGTCAATATCAGTGACTTCACAGGGAATATTGCTGACCATTTATTAGAGCCAGTCAATACATTTTTATTTAGTCCACTTCATTAATCAGTACTGTCATAATCAATTCTACTACCTGGAACTGTCCTGCAGTGGATGTGGCATACAGATTTGCATGTGCAAATCTGAAGTATGTATAAATTTTTTTAGGAACCATGGCAGCAGTTGTCAAGTGATGATAGGTCAGTGGTAGTTAATGTAACAGTACTGTACAGGTAAATGTCCTGGTGATGTGTGTTTTGTTATCGTGCAGTCAGTACTCTCCCCAGCTGTGCTCTCTCAGAAGCCTTGTATATGGCAATAGGCCTCCAGGCTGGAGAAGAGGATGTATAGGAACCAGAGTCCAAAGAGAAGCAGTGAAGTGAGGACTTTGGGAATCCGTGGGCCTCCCAGTTCGCCACCTATGGACGGCCTCCGGCGTAGCATCAACACTCCCATAGAGAAGAAGGCAAAAATGGTGAAGAGTGTGACGGAGAAGGCCAGCGAGCCGGGGTCCACTCGGAAGACCTTCCCTTTGACCTTCCAATATACAGCAGCCACAGACCAGGCCACACCAATGCCCAAAAACACATTAACTGCATTGCTTCCTGTCACATTTCCCACACATGCATCCGCATACTGGTCTTGAGTGGCAGCCACTTTACTGGCAAAGGTATCTGGAAAAAAGAGTGAAGTTGGAAAATAAATAGTTCAATAGTTTAATCCAATACCCTTTCAGTACTTCTCAGGCTAAGACTTCTGGAATAAATTGAACTGACTTAAATATTGCCATTACTGTGTGTGCCTCCCAATTGGAGATTTACTGTAGTGTATTGCACAAAACTGAGACTCACTAGTAAAATCACTTACCAGGAAGTGAAGTCCCCAGTGCTACAAAGACCACTGCAGTGACAGTGTCTCTAAGGCCGACAGTGCAGCCAAAATGGGAAGCAAGGTCTCCAATAATGGCTGTTAAGAAACCAATGAGAAAGATTGACACGATGAAGCACGCCCAGCCATTCCAGTACTCGGTGGGTGGAATGCAAGCAAACAGAATCTTCCAGAAAACGCACAATATGTGCATGAAATAGTCAAAGCAGTTCGGCATTTGCTGCTCCTGTCCCTCTTCCTCATCTCCATCGCCTGTTTAAAGGAGACACAGTGATAATAAATCAAACAAAGCCACAAAAGGCATGTCATCATCCACAAATGATCTGGAACAAATTAAGCTGTAAAGACGAAAGCTGTAACCAGGTGCAGTCAAATCAATTGTCCTGGATTTATTGTGTAGATATCGTTGATATCTTTATATCGGTCTTCAATGTCTAATTTTCGCTCTTTATTCCCAGTATTCTTGCTCTATATATCTGTTTTGTACCTGCTTTGACATGGGGGGGAGTCTTAGTGCTTATGGGTTATCTAGCAAGTGACTCATGTGGAGATGGTGGAGAATAATATACCTGGGGTATGTGGTGCCAATTTATGAATGTAAATGATGTTTAATAGTTAGTCTATTATTCTAATGTGGAAAAAAGCATTTTCATAATGGCGTCTATTGTAGTAGCCTTATATTTAACAGGCAGTTATGAGAATTGTACTGATCTTCCCATCTAACTCTCAACCAGGAAATGCCTAAGAGCTTGGCCAATACTTAGTCCAGCACCCAAGCCCTCCATAAAACCACATCTTGTTTTCACATGGTCTTTGTACAGTTTAAACATATGAGATAGAACATGTTCATTTGTGAGCTTTAGATAAGCGATGGTAGACAATATCCAATCTTCTCTTCTAACTCAAGAAAGAGTCAAGAGACAAGAAAATGAATGAGGCGGTTTCCCACAATGTTGAAGTAATCTTTTGAATTGGTAAAGCAGATGCTGCTTGTGTCCGGCAGTCCGTTCTCTAATTGTTCTCACAGAAGCCGTTTCCATGGTTACCACGCGTGGAGCGCCTGGTGTTTACTCGCGGGACGCTTGTCTGCCGTCTATTCACATGAGGAGCGCAGTGAGACCCCGCGGATCCTAGCGGGTACACGGCCGTAGTGTCGCCCCCCGTCTGAA